>JAEUYN010001340.1:0-31105 GCA_018257835.1 Euura lappo | reverse complement strand
ATCAACATGCGTGAAGAGGCAATTCGTGAGCAGATTGAGGTGTTAGGCGGAATAGCAGATGCTAGCGCTCTAATAAGGCAAAAATGGAAGATGGTGAGGGCTGATAAAGATGCGAGCGATCATGCTGCGACTGAAATGTTCAAACCCATAGTCAATCCGCTGAAAGAATTGGTGCATACATCGAAGCAGCAGATAAAACAGGAGACGAAAGAGGAGCCGCTCGATTTCTCACTGAAACATGAATCGAAACCTATGTATTTCTCGGCGGAAGGTGGCAAGTCTGATGATGAGGAGGAGGAGGATTCAGCCGATGACGTGTATGGAGATGCGGATGCTATGGATGAGGATCATGATCAGGAGAGTGAGGATGATGGTGAGGACGGGGATGATACCCTTGTAGCCGGTGAAACCTCGGGCACGGGGAAGGAGGGTGATCTAGTGTGGCGGTACCTGAAAATGTTTGACACGCATGAACAGAAGGATCTAGATAACATCTATGGCGTTCGGAAGTTGCTGCATGGAATGATGATTGGCGATTCACGAATGAAATTTGATGCAAGTGGGTTTCATGTCGGCGATAAATATTACAAGACAACACACGGATTACTCGAATTAATGTTCAAGAAATCACCCGACGTCAGCCTCCTGACCGACGCGGATAGAAAAAATTATGTAAACATTGTGATGGATACGAATGTGCTTCGAAAGCACTACAAGGCCGATGGTATCCCGCGGGATAATAACCCCCATCCGAAATATAAATTTTTCATTGCACGGTATATCGAATCGGGGCAGAGCAAGTCTGGTGGGAGCCTGCCCAAGTATAAGATTGCACGAGCGGAGCAGCAGGGAATAAAATATGTACGCTGGAGTGATCCCAATGTACTAATCGACCGTCTACGGGTTCTCATACAAATGCAGGCAGCTGGTGATACCTTCGTTTCCAACGAGATAGTCTCCATCATTGAAGAGTTGCGCGAAGCTGCAATCATTTATTAGCAAGTGAACTAATTTTAATCGTGTATTGGTTGGAAAAAGGGAGAATAAACATTTTTATTGTAATTTCTGTCTTATCTTATCTTATACATCCTCGATCCAATCCTCTCACTCGCACTCGTATACGTGAAAACTTTTTGAAACTTTTTAAAACTTTTTAAAACTTTTTAAAACTTTGGAAAACTTTGGAAAACTTTGGAAAACCTGAAATTTCCAAGATTTTTCGGATATTTCATCCATTGTTCAAGAAAAACTTTTAAAAGTTGCGGCGGGGCATAGGTGGTGGGGTACTTCCGGTAGGGTGGGGGTACTTCCGGTGGGGGAAACTCGGTTAATGTATATTGCATCATACTTTATGATTTTCTGGGGAAATTGAACTTTTGAAAACTTTTGAAAACTTTGGAAAACTTTTGAAAACTTTTGAAAACTTTTGAAAACTTTGGAAAACTTTGGAAAACCTGAAACGTCCAGATTTTTCGGGGATTTTACCCATTTTTCGAGAATTTACCAATTCTGAGAATGTGCGCGCGCACACACATGGGAACGCCGCCATGGGGAATTATCACTATGGATTGAGATTTGAGAATTGAGATTTGAGAATTGAGATTTGAGAATTGAGATTTGAGAATTGAGATTCAAGCGCCATGTCTCAGATGGTGAATATACAATTATACAATTATCATGGTAAACAGGTGTGCGGCAGGTAAACTCCTGGGGTAAAACAGGCAGGCGGCCGACCCTGTCGGTAAACAGGTGTGCGGCAGGTAAACTCCTGGGGTAAAACAGGCAGGCGGCCGACCCTGTCGGTAAACAGGTGTGCGGCAGGTAAACTCCTAGGGTAAAACAGGCGGGCGGCCGACCCTAATTTACCCACTGTCGGTAAGGCAGGCGGCCTGTTGGTAACTTACCCACTGTCGGTAATTAGCACGGATGCGAACCCTCGGTCGGTAA
This sequence comes from Euura lappo, assembly GCA_018257835.1. Classification (NCBI taxonomy): domain Eukaryota; kingdom Metazoa; phylum Arthropoda; class Insecta; order Hymenoptera; family Tenthredinidae; genus Euura; species Euura lappo. Next base: position 29,158 of record JAEUYN010001340.1, on the reverse strand, counting down.
CATGTCGGTAACAGGGATCTTGAAGCAGAACCGGGGTATCCCTTCTACTGTAATTCATATTCAGTCAGTTGAAAACGCTCGTAGGAAAATGTAGACATACTCGCCTAAGCCTATTTGTTCAAACTCCGATTCAAGCCCCGCGCTCGACTCGGTGTCCGACGGGACACAAGTCCAACCGAAGCGATCCGAACAAACGCGTATACTCTCTAAATTTGAATCAGTGACAATCAGTGAATATACACTGATTTCCAGTTATAAGTATACCACTGGAAAAATCAGTGGTATACTTATAACTGGAAAACAGTGTATATTCACTGATTCGCAGTGAGTGTCACTGATTCAAATTTAGAGAGTAGTAGCGAGCGCAGGCGAGCGAGAGACATCGTTATTATTCGAATAGTTTTGCATTTGGATCAAGGATTGCTGAATAAACGTTTTATATTTTGTTATAACCAACTATTAGTGTCAGACTCAGTTCTTTGTCCACCACCTCCTCCTCTCATCCTGGCCGGCATCTACAATACAGTTCCTCCATAATCGAGTGCAAGTACAAACAAATGGTCCTTCGAGCCGGATAAACAGGACATAGTGAACAGTGCGGAGGAGTGACAAAAGTTGATACCAGTGCAAGACAGCGATAATCTCGGTAAAGTTCACGTGCTCCGTGAAAAGTGCCTCTATGGTTTGGTACACTCAGACCTAACGGCCAACGAAAACTCAGTGCACCTGATAACCATTCACAGATACTAAGATTCTAGCGGCATATAAATCTGACATTAACCCGTGCGAATCTAGAAGTTCCCACGCCTAAAACCAGCCGAATGTGTTTACTGGTTCGCCCGTACGACCCTGACCGTGTAAGTGCTGGGTCCTTGCGCGCTCCCGAACTATAGGTCAGCCACGGCCGATAATAACAGTTCCAGCTGTGTGTTGTCAACACTGTGACGCATACCCATACAAAGTGTCAGTACGAGTGTACCGAGTCAATCGATACTCGCAAACTCCATCAGCATGGAAGACCTGCTATATGAACAACAGGCTAATCTACGATCTATACACCGGTTCATCGAAAACTTCAAAAAGATAGGTAAGGCCAATCTGACTGAAGCGATAATCCGAAATCGGATCGACCTGCTGGAGAAGTATTGGGGTCATTGCCGGGCGTTACATCCGAAGCTTGAGCGACTGGCGACTGCAGAGATCCTCGAGACAAATGAGTACTTTACGAAAGCGCACTTCAACGTAGCTGAAGATCAGTACTTTGCAGTGTCAGATTACCTTAGTGAGTACCTAGCTCTATGCATTAATAAGAACACACAAGCGAGTACCTCAGCGACCGCTAGCAACGCGGCGGCGAATGAGCCTGCGTGTCCAGTGCAGCTCCCGCGCATCGAGATGCCTAAGTTCTCCGGAAGCTACCTCGAATGGGAGAGTTTCAGCGACCTGTTCGAATCGTTAGTCGTAAAAAATAATGCGCTCACGGATGTCCAGCGTCTGCACTATCTAAAAGCCAGTCTAACTGGCGAAGCGAGTTCCATCCTGAAAAATGTAGCGATTACCGCAGCGAACTACGCGTCCGCTTGGGAAACGCTCAAAAATAGGTATCAAAACAAACGCATTATAATAGCAGCGCACTTACACTCATTCGTATCAATTCCGAGTATTGTATCAGACTCAGTCGCGGATCTCAAGACTCTCCGCGACACGACAACTGAAGCGTTAACTGCCTTGAGAAATATGAAACGCAAGGTTGATGACTGGGATGATCTCCTAGTCTACTTGATTAGTCAAAAGTTGGATACCTCGACGCGTAGAGAGTGGGAAACGCATCTCGGCGCGCGAACCGATAATCCCAACTTCGACGAACTAACAACATTCTTGGATACACGGATTCGCGTACTCGAATCAATTCCATCGGTAACTAAGCGGTCTGGGCCAACAGCCTCGCATTCGAAAAATCATTCAGTTAAGTCTCATGCCTCCACCACCTCGCCGGTAAAATGCTCGTTATGCAGCAACAGTCATGCGTTGCACAATTGCCCGCAATTCAAAGCGCAGACGGTCTCGCAACGCATAGCTTTGATCCGCGATCGAAATTATTGTCTCAACTGTCTGTATCCCGGGCACCGTCCTAGAGAATGTCGAAGCAAACATTCATGTTCAATATGCCGACGACGCCATCATACTCTGGTGCATGCGGATCCTAATACGGCACCACAAACAACCGCACCGCCGCAAATGAGCGCACCGATGCAAGTCAACGCGAGCGTGGCAACGTTTGCCGAAGCAGAGTCGTCGCAAACGACTACCGAATCGCAAACTGTCAATGTAGCAGCGCATCAAGCAAGCGGAACACTGCTGCAGAGCACATCGATTCTTCTCGCAACCGCATGGGTCTTGGTGCGGAGTGCGGGTGGCAGGGTTCTTCGAATAAGAGCTCTTCTGGATCAGGGATCCGAGCGGACTTTTGTAACCGAATCAGTTGCACAATCACTTCGTGTGCCGCGACAACGAGTGCGAGCTTCAGTCACTGGCGTAGGAGGTCAAACTCTCGGAGTTGTCAACTCCACTGTCGAATTATCCGTGGAGCCGTGCCACGGCAGAGGTCCAACCCTCAAATGTGTAGGTCTAGTAATGTCAAAATTAACGGCATATACACCTCCACGGTGTCAAAATAGCAGTTTGTGGTCGCATCTCCACAATCTGGAACTCGCAGATCCAGATCCCGCAAGCGCCGCCCCGATCGACCTGCTGATGGGCGCCGACCTTTATGGAATTATTCTCAAAAACGGACTGCAACGCGGTCCTGTCGGCGCACCGCTAGCGCAAGAAACTATCTTCGGGTGGGTAATATCCGGTCCGACCGGTCCTGCGACGGACATCATTCCGCCCGAAATAACAGTGCACCACTGCACGACACTAGACAATCTTCATAACGGACTGCGCGAGCTGTTTGAAATCGAGGAACTCCCTCGTCAAGGATTTCTAACGGAGGACGAGCAGAAGTGTGAACGACACTTCGAAGCAACCCATTCACGCGGGGATAACGGACAATATACCGTGCGACTTCCATTCAAAGATGGTCCTCCCATTAAAATCGGGGAATCTATATCAAGTGCTATCGCGATGTTCTTAAAACTCGAGGCGCGATTAAATCGTAACCCGGAGCTGAGCTTCGAGTATCATAACTTCCTTCGGAAGTATCTTGAGTTAGGTCACATGGAGCCGGTCCCGATGATCGACTCTACGCTCAACCCCGACCTTGTTTACATCCCGCATCTGCCGGTCGTGCGCGAATCAAGCTCGACGACTCGCGTACGTGTAGTTTTCAATGCGTCAAGTGCCACTTCGGACGGCACTTCTCTCAATGACCACCTTCTAATAGGTCCGAAATTGCAAAACGATCTGCCGTCAATCATATTACGCTGGCGCATGCACCGATATGCCTTCACTGCTGACGTGCAACAAATGTATCGGCAGATTCGAGTAGATTCTCGGGACACGGAGTATCAATGCATTCTTTGGAGAGAACATCGTAGTCAACCCATAACAGCGTTTCGTCTGCTGACCGTAACGTACGGGACAGCATCAGCGCCGTACCAAGCGCTCCGCGTAATGAAGCAGTTAGCACTGGATGAAGGTGCTCGATTTCCTCTCGGCGTTCCCGTGCTCAACCACGACTGTTACGTGGATGACGTTTTGTTTGGAGCTAACACCGTGACAGAAGCCGTCGAAACGCGGAATCAAGTAGTTCAGTTGTTAGCAAGCGGCGGGTTCCATCTTCGTAAGTTTGCCGCGAGTGATCCCGACTTGCTCGATGGGATTGAAGAAGAAGATCGCGAAGCCAGTGGCGAACACCCCTTAGAGGAACACCCTCGGGTAAAAGTATTAGGCCTCAGCTGGAATCCGGAGTCGGACTCATTCCAATTTCGTGCGGATCTGGAACCACCGTCGAAAGTCACCAAACGCGACATTCTGTCACTCACTTCGAAGCTATTCGATCCTCTCGGATGGCTAGCGCCAGTAATAATAAGCGCAAAAATTCTACTTCAAGAGCTCTGGATTCTTGGAGCCGACTGGGACAGCGAACCCCCAGCGGAATTGTGTCAACGCTGGCTCGAGTACTGTCGCCAGTTACCGTACGTAGACGAGTTCAGTATTCCGCGATGGACGGGATATCACACCGAGTCGGGCGCGTATGAAATCCACGGATTTGCCGACGCATCGCAGCGCGCGTACGCGGCAGTCGTATATCTCCGCATTCTCGAACCCGACTTATCTGCTCAAGTAGTACTCCTAAGAGCAAAAACAAAAGTATCGCCTTTTAAAGAAATCAGCATTCCTCGACTCGAGTTATGTGCAGTCACGTTACTGTCCAAGCTTCTCGCGTCCCCGCACGGAAATTTATACATTTAAAATATATCAAGACAGAGTATATGTTTTATATACTGCATATATTTCATATATATTTAAAATTCTTCCATTTTTGCCGCTATTAGTCTATAAAATATATATACAGGGATGTATATTTTATATATTCTATGTATGTACGATACATATATGTTGTAATACATATTTCATGCATATTTTATCTCTGAAATTATCTCTGAAATATGTATCCAAAGATCTGATAGAGTTTCGAATCAATAGATATGTATATATGTTGAAAATGCATTTAGATAAGTAAACAAAATATAAGTTCCATGCATTCATCAAACAGTAGGATGATTGTATTTGGCAGATATACCAGAAATATAGAGGTAGATATAATAAAAAAGTATCTCTTGAGTATAAAAAATACTTGCATCGATCTATCGCGAATTTTGTGATGATGTATTTCCAGATATTTTAGTTATGTATCCGGAATATATGACAAATCTGTTCCGCGTATATGTCAAATATAAGCAAACATACTTCAGATTAAGTATTTTGTGCATGTATGAAAGATATATTTGAACGAATAAACAATATGTGAACTCCATGTATTTATTTTATATGCGTAACGAAGTATCCACCTCGTATATCGAACATTTAAAAAGGATATAAATTTGGATGTATGTTGTATATATCCATAGCATATATCATCCACATTCATCAATTGGATATATATGACATGCAAATTCGATATATTGTGATACATAACGAATGTATGTTTCATATATAAGTTTTTGGGATACACATTGGCATATATACTGTGATGTATTTTTTTCCGTGCGGGTCCGTACGCGAAAATATCAATTTGAAGCACGTGCCAGTATACGGGTGGACGGATTCAACGGTGGTACTCGCGTGGCTCAGTAAGCATCCTTCCCAATGGAAGACGTTCGTCGCGAACAGGGTATCAGAGGTACTCACGACGGTATACCCGAAGCCTCGTGGCGACATGTACCTACGACCAGCAACCCAGCGGACTGCGCCTCACGCGGGATATCGGTCCAGGACCTTCTCGATCACCCCCTATGGTGGAATGGCCCGCAGTGGCTTAGGGAACATTCAACGACGTGGCCAGCGCGGCCAAGTCCAATCGCTCCCGACGTTGACCTGGAGCAGCGCGTAACCGTCAGCGTCCACGTAGCAAACCAAGACGACAACGCATGGAATCTGCATCACGCGATTTCGTCATGGCCTCGCCTTCTGCGGGTCACCGCGTATTGTTTAAGATTCATCGAAGCACTGAAGAACAAAGCGAACCCTCATACGTCAGGTGCGCTAACGGCGATCGAGATTGCGCAAGCTCGATCCTTCTGGATCCGTTTCGCACAAACAGAGGCCTTCTCCAAAGAAATGGATGCGATCCGGCGTCATCAGCCGTCTCCCAACAAAACGTTAAATAAGTTAAACCCGTTTTTTGACCGAGAGGATATACTACGAGTCGGCGGTCGCCTGACTCATTCGCTTCTCCCGTACGATGAGAAGCACCCGATCATACTCCCGCAGCATCGTATAAGTGAACTTATCTGCGCTCAAGCTCACTACCGCGCGCTACACGGTGGGACACAACTCACTATGCGATTAATCCGCCAAAACTATTGGATTTTAGGTGTGCGCCACCTCGTTAAAAAACACATTCATCGCTGTGTTCCATGCACCCGGGAACGTGCAGCCGTTCCAGCACAGCTGATGGCTGACCTTCCGCAAAGCCGCGCCACTCCGTCCCGTCCGTTTTCCCACTGCGGCGTGGACTACGCGGGACCCATCCTTGTCCGCATGTCGAAAGGCCGAGGATACAAATCCAACAAGGGATACATTGCGGTATTCATATGTTTCGCGACCCGCGCCGTACACATAGAGTTGGTCAGTGACTACACGTCCAGCACGTTCATCGCGGCGCTAGAGCGGTTCGTAGCTCGACGAGGCCTACCCTCGCACATATACAGCGATAACGGAACGACGTTTCACGGCGCCGAGAAGGAACTCCGACAGGCGTTTCAACAGATCACGCGGAATGCCGATCTCGCAAACTACCTCGCATCTGATGGAATCACCTGGAAATTCCTTCCTCCGGTCGCGCCTCATTTCGGGGGATTATGGGAAGCGGGCGTAAAGAGTGTGAAACATCACCTTAAGCGTATTATAGGATCTCACACACTCACATTCGAGGAGTTGACCACGCTCCTGTATCAAATCGAGTCATGTCTGAACTCCAGACCAATCGCGCCTATGACGAACGATCCGAGCGACCAAGCAGTATTGACTCCGGGTCATTTTCTTATCGGTGCACCACTCCGCAGCGTGCCGCAGCCGTCCGCGCTCGACGTCGCGGAAAACCGACTCTCGCGCTATCAACTCGTACGTCGAATGTACGAGCAATTCTGGCGTCGATGGTCACTCGACTATTTACATTCTCTGCAACAACGCAACAAATGGTCCGCGGGACGACCAAATATCGTCGTCGGTGATCTAGTTTTGCTTCGGAACGACAACTTGCCTCCGTCAAAATGGCAACTAGCGCGCGTCATTGAGTGTCACCCCGGCTCCGATGGCTACACCCGCGTCGTCACCGTCAAGACGGCAGACTCTATGTTTAAGCGTCCGATCACGAAGCTATGTACGCTTCCTATTCGATCCGCCAACTCCCATACAAATGAATAAACAAAAGAAAAAATGCATATTCACGAGTTCGTCACGGCGGGCGGTTCCAGTAGGAAGCTGATCGGAAGACGTACGCGAGCGAAATACTCTATAAGAATATATGTACCTAGGGTAAGCTCCTTAATATATATAGGATAAGTCTACGGAAATGTCCAAGAAGAAAGAAGACTGTAATCACAAAATGTTAATAGAATTAAGTACCTAAAAATAAAAGAGATAACTTCACTTGTCGTATACAACGCCGGTTGATACGAGGCGGGCGGTATGTTCAAACTCCGATTCAAGCCCCGCGCTCGACTCGGTGTCCGACGGGACACGAGTCCAACCGAAGCGATCCGAACAAACGCGTATAGTAGCGAGCGCAGGCGAGCGAGAGACATCGTTATTATTCGAATAGTTTTGCATTTGGATCAAGGATTGCTGAATAAACGTTTTATATTTTGTTATAACCAACTATTAGTGTCAGACTCAGTTCTTTGTCCACCACCTCCTCCTCTCATCCTGGCCGGCATCTACAATACAGTTCCTCCATAATCGAGTGCAAGTACAAACACTATTGATGAACTACTCATTTGTTGCAATCGAAACTCAAATTACGTATTATTATAATATCATGTCACCCCATAGTGTACCTACAATCACGAGAATTATGGTATTTTCCCATCTTCCGTCTTATTTTCGATTATCGATGATTATCTACTGCTATGTAAATATTACTGCCGCTACCAGTGCTGGCAAAGGTACAGTTCTTCGATACGGTCAAAGTTTTTAATTATATGAATTTTGCCTTTCCAATGTATTTACCTAAATCAAACTCCACCTGTAGGGGCTAATGCCAGTGCGAATGCAGTCATAGCTGCCCTGCATGAGTATTCGGAGAAGGTCAACCAATAACTAATAACAGGGACACATAAAGATGATTGTCCATATTTACATGCGAAAATTTTTGTCTTCAGGGTCTCAGCGTCTGCATACCCCAAATATTACTGCCGCTACCAGTGCTGGCAAAGATACAGTTCTTCGATACGGTCAAAGTTTTTAATTATATGAATTTTGCCTTTCCAATGTATTTACCTAAATCATTCCCCACCTGTAGGGGCTAATGCCAGTGCGAATGCAGTCATAGCTGCCCTGCATGAGTATTCGGAGAAGATCAACTCCATTATGGACAAGGTTGTGGAGCAGATCAGCACGCAGAACACCATCCTGAGGAGTGGGTTTGCAAAAATCGAGAGAGCAGTGTCGGAAGCGGTTGACAAATTGTGCAAACACGTAGAGTGGAAAGCCCAACCGAACGTAAGCACAAAAATAGAGTCTGATTACGTCGCACTGGGAAATGTCGGAGAGCTGTTCGAGGATGATGACGAAAAAGACGAACCCGTGTACCCGACGGAATACCTCGACCCGAATTTTTAGGGGCAAGGTCGATAGGTGAGAATCTGCGCCTTTCAATGTTTTTCGTTAACTGTACTTACTCTTTGTACACCATTCTCATTGACCACCATTAGTGAAATACATATTTAATATTTATTAATTTTCATTTTTTTCTTTATTCATTTGTTGCAGAACCGACGACGGATTTTTCCAGACACTCCTTAATTCATCCCAAAGAATATCGTACTCGAACCAAAAGAGAGATATCGACAACCAAAGAAAATGTGAGTACTCACGCATATCGTGATAATTTATGGGGCTGTGCATAAATGACGTCACCATGAATTCTGCCTTTTTTGACCCCCCCTCCCCCCATGTCACACCAAGTCACAAAGCTTGGACGCCCCCGCCCCAAGGTGACGTCACAAAACTTTCACATACCCCCCCTCGGGCCGGCTTTTCAAATTTGAGACAGGGTTTTTTGACTGAATATTGAAGAAAAATTTAAATTTCGAAATGTGACGTCACATTTGCGTGTACTCCGCCCCTCCCCATGTCACAAAACGTCACATTTTTTATGACTCCCCCCCCCCCCTTGAGTGGTGACGTCATTTATGCATGGCCCCTATTGTTCCTGTAGAGGATTAAAAAAAAATAATAAAAAAAATAGACAGATAAGAAGAATTGGATCATTTGAAAACGTTATGAAAATCTAAACGCGTTGATAGATTTTTTGGAAAAGTTTTTCTTCGATAAAATGTGGAAAAAAAAAAGATTGTGACATTAATATTTCATATTTTATCATCCAATTGCTGATGAGAGTAAATTGAAAACAAAATGATGAGCAAAAGAATCAGTATCTCTCAAAGTTTTTAATTCTCCAAAGAAATGAAAAACGAACAGTCGAACAATTTTTCATTCATGAAATCTGATTTGTCGTTGAAAAAATGACTTTTTTGTTTTCATCTTTCCGCCGATACGTTAAGAAGTTGATGTTTCAAGCTCGAGGTTATCATTATCATTATTATTATTATTTTTGTGAAAGCAAAATTAGAACTTGAGACTTGGCAAAAAAACATTCGTTTTCGTTTTCAAATTGATAGACGAGTTCAGATTTTATTCACCTACGTGTCAACGTACGGTTCCTTTTTTTTTCAAATGATCTCTTGTTACTTTGTGGAAACAAAAAAATGAACACTCATAATATAGAATTAGAATGGACCTTGTTATTTTGTACTGATATCAAAAAATCGATTCGATTTTTATTTTTATAATTGTGCGAACAAAAAAAAGAGCTTCGATGTAATTAAAATTCCGAAGATTCCGGAGCGTGAAACAAATGGTTTCATATATACATATAACAAGCCTAAAGCAAGTCAAGTATTTTATATCCGTTCAATCTGTATAAAGTACATAAGTACACCGAAGGTGTGGAGCAAGTAGTATTTCAATCAGAGTATTTCGCGTAGAACAGCAGTGATTATAATATCAGTCTTATTCAGAGTAGCAAGTAATCATTCAAGAATGTGTAACAGTTAAATATCTACTAGTTGAGAAAGATCCCATTCTTGAGAGAGCAGTTATAGAAGTGAGTCCAGCTCATTCAGTCAAGACTAGATCAAGACAGTCAAGACGGATCCCAGAATGTGAGGAGCCAATTCAAGTGTTTTTGTGTCTATTTTTTGAATTGTTTATCTTGGGACTCCGAGGCGATTAAAAATCGACACTCGACACATAATCTCTGGAATCGACTAATTTTTTTACCGTTATTGAACGTTTTCTATTTCCAGAGCGTCCATTTTTCCATATCAGCAATTGCCAACGATGATCTACAGCATTGCAAGACCCCAAAAAATTGTAATCGTAGCCTCTATTTCCTATAAAGAATAATCACTGATCCAAAATACATTCTTTAATTAAAACATAAAAAATTTGAAACTGTTCAAAGATGTGTGAAAATATACATATGTTTTTCGGTACAATAAAATACACAATTATCCTAACTTATGAGCCCCTTTTGATTTCGTAGAGACTTATGTATGTATATCGATAGAACTGAATTGAAATAGTTATTTCCTCAGTCATTTCATTGCTTTTTCTGTCTCCTGTTCGATCAGTGGCCTATAATATCTGCTAATTGATGAAAAAAAAAACTGATCTAATTCGATTTGGTCATCGAATTTCAATTCGAACGTTTTGAATGTAAAATCACCTGCGGATATTCTGATCTGTGTTCTACGATTGTTCAAATCAAAACATTGTTCAACGAAATTTCCGGCGTCTTTTTGTTTTTACATTGATTTGTTAATTTTTCTGACGATGAATACACATGAATTTGGTGAGAATTCTGTCACTTTTTGTAGATATCTGTTTTCCAAAATTTTCAAACGCTGTGTCTACGAAACTATTCGTTCCACACACCGAAAACTCCGAAATTATATTCTACATCGTTTTCACCAAAAAATATCCGAATTTCAAATTTTTTCCCCCCTTGCTCAACGTTTGGGAATTTCCGAAAACGGAAAGTTTTTAAATAGTGACAAAATTCCAGACATAAATTTTCATTTTTCAGCAAGTATTATTATGAATACATCGGTTGTTAGTATAGGATTAATTAATCAGGTGGATTGAATTAATTTCAGTCAACAATCGTTTATTTTTCAAATAATTTTCTTTGATGCTGGTTTGTTTTCACGAAATATGTAGGTTAGGTTGTTATAACGGACCCATGACAGTCCGAGAGCGAATGTTCTTGTGACAGTTAGTAATTTTGGCTCTATCACCGCCAGTCACGCCGTATCGCAGCCTATCACGTATCGCCTATATCACGCGATACACGTGATTGGTTCCAGAATAAGGCTGCTGCCTTGTGTCATTGCGGGAGCGACGAGACCGATTCCGGGCCCCCCTGAGTGCGAAGGAACTGGATCGTGCCTTTCTGGGTTGTGTAACGTGGACTCAGAGTGTTGGTTTTCAACAGGAGCTGGCAATACTCTCAAAGGGCCGAAACTTGACTCGGAAACACCCCATCTCTAGCTTGCAACCTTTTTTGGATCAGACAGGCGTCATGAGAGTCGGTGGAAGGCTAGAGTATGCAACTCTACCGTACGATCAACGACATCCAGTCATCCTGCCGAGTCGCTGTCAGCTATCAGCACTCATCATCGACTGGGCCCACAAAAACATTCTCCATGGGGGATCACAGTTGACGCACGCGAACGTGCTTCGGAGGGCCTGGATTCTCCGTGGTGCGTCACGCGTCAAGTCATACATACGAAACTGTGTGACATGCAACCGCACGCGACCGCGCAGATCAGACCAACGAATGGGGAATCTTCCAGCCGAACGGATCACTGCATCACGGCCATTTTCGAGAGTCGGTCTCGACTACGCGGGCCCGCTGTCCGTCAAAACAACCAAGGGTCGTGGGCACAGGTTTGTGAAAGGCTACGTAGCCTTCTTCGTGTGCCTCTCAACAAAAGCTGTGCACCTGGAGCTCGTCGGTGACCTTACCACCAATACGTTCCTCGCAGCTCTGAGACGATTCGCGGGAAGGCGGGGACAACCTCGCGAAATTTGGAGCGATAACGCCACGACATTTCACGGCGCTAACACGGCACTCCACGCCTTGCTGCGCGAGGCCGAGATCGACTGGGGTCGTGTGGCGGATTCCCTGGCAAATGAGAGAATACAATGGCACTTCATCCCTCCCGGTGCTCCCCACTTTGGCGGTCTCTGGGAAGCGGCCGTGAAATCAGCGAAATCTCACATGAAGCGGGTCATAGGGACTCAGATCTTAAGCTACGAGGAGTTGTACACATTTCTCGTCCAGATCGAAATGTGTATGAACTCAAGGCCGTTAACGCCTATCACAGGAGAGGTGGACGATTTGCACGTGTTAACTCCAGGACACTTTTTGGTCGGAGCAACTCTGAACCAAATACCTGAACCAGCGTATCCAGAGGAAGGGTTGACTCATGAAACTCATTGGCGACTTGTTCAAGCCATGAGAGACCATTTTTGGAGGCGCTGGGCAAGGGAATACCTGCACACACTGCAACAAAGAAACAAGTGGACGAACGCGCGTGAGAACCTTCAGGTGAACGACATAGTTGTTCTCTTAGATCCATCCCTCCTCGAACAAAAACGCTGGCCCCTGGGACGCATAATCAATACTCATCCCGGCCGGGATGGATTGGTCCGTGTGGTCACGGTCAAGACCCACACTGGAACCTATGTACGACCGATCGTGAAGATCTGCAAATTACCAGTGGTCCATGAGCCTGCAACTCCAACCAACCTGACTGACCAATAGAGAAGGAACTCTATTTCGGCATGGCGGGCGGATGAAATTCGATTTACACCGGACATCCATGATCTTCTCCCCTTTCTTCATCTTTCGTTCTCTTGAACGAAGGCGGGCGGGATGTTTTGGTGATAATCGCCCTCAAGAGGCGATCGGTGTGGACACGCTGCGCTCGGCGAGCAGGCGAGAAGTGGGGGAACGACAGGCTCGGAACCTGAGCTCTGGGGCCCACGGAACTCAGTTTCCGAGCCTGTCGTTCCCCCACTTCTCGCCTGCTCGCCGAGCGCAGCGTGTCCACACCGATCGCCTCTTGAGGGCGATTATCACCAAAACACTTCTAATTCTTTTAGTATTATTCTAATTCAAAAATTACCAATTTTTGTATTATTAGCGAATACGTGAGCCACAATTTTACGATTTCGCGGACCCTCCGTCAATTTCGGCGAATCAATGTCCCAATCGGATCGGCAGGTATAAATTTGTTATTATCTTGTCCAAAAACTTCCATGAAATATGAACACGTGGTTTACGTGAACTAATTTCGTGGTACATTCATAAAGTATCCCGATTTTCGAATAATAAAGCAAATTCTTGTATTTACTATCAACATATATTTCCTGGTACTCCATTGAAACACTTCCTACACGTCACTCCATTCAAGGAAAAACGAAAGTAAATCGTAAAATTGTGGCTCACGTATTCGCTAATAATACAAAAATTGGTAATTTTTGAATTAGAATAATACTAAAAGAATTAGAAGTAATATTAAATTGGAAATTTGAAGAAAAAAAAAAAAAAAAAATTAGTTCGAAATTTTCAACCCGCGATTTCTCGGCAACCGGGCCGAGTTGGCGGCTGTCTCTTGTGGGTTTTTCTTAGTACCTGTCCACACTATAACCACGCGAAGTCCGTACCCCTAACTCGATGAACCTATCTGAGCCTCCCTTCGTAAATGAGGCAAAATAACATGAGACCGGAAGTGGAGGTTTAATGCATAGTTTTATACTCGTTGGGCGAGTGACGATCATGTTTCCAATCGATAATTAAAAATAAAAAAACTAACAATAAGAAATAAATAATTAAAATATAATTCAATGAATATTTTAATATTCCTCTTGAGAAGACTAGTGAAACCAGTAGTTTTTGACACACGGCTTAACCCCAGAATCCCACGCTTAATTTTTCTACCCATATCCCCCACACTGGGGACCAAACGCTTCCTAATAATTTGATTAACGTTGAATTCTTTCCATAGGCCGAAGCAGGGTTGTATTGTATACAATTTTTTCCGTTTTTTCGTGAGGAAGAGAATGGTCTATGATAAAGTGAAATTCAATAGAGATATGTTGTTGAAAAAGGGAATGGAGACGAGTTCTGCAAACATCGCGCGCGACAATATGCTGCTTCTTTCTCGTTAAAATTACTGCGCTGACTCTGTCAAAAATGTGACATAATTAGAAAATGGCGGATCAGCTAGAAGTCGGCTGCAGGGCTTGGACATTTTTTTCAAACAGTAGTGCGTGGAGAAACTCCACTGCAGTTTCCACTCAAGTTTCTATTAAACGGAGGAAGCGCAGAAAATAGTATACAGTGGAACCTCCGAATAGGCGCCCTCTGAATAGGCTACCTTCCCCTAATCCTCGCTCGAGCGCTTCCCCCACTCACTCTGTTTACGAGCGTTCGGACGCTTACCTCTGAATAGAGAACCTATTGGGAAACGCTTCGAGTCACTTATTTACATGGGTATATCACGTCAAAAACAACACAGACACGGGGTCTCTATTCAGAGGTAACGCCGGCGACGGACTCGAGGCGTGCCAGCGAGCTGTTGGTGGGGGAAATTCAGTTCCAAGAATTATACTCCCCTAACCGCCTTCGAGGTAGCCTATTCAGAGGTTTCACTGTACGTTACGCGGAAGTGGCCGTCCCAAACTGCGTTCTTGCCACCTTCGCCTTCGGCTCGTGTGTCAATCTTACACACAGTTGGGAATAGCCTACTTTTCCTCCCTAGGTGCACAATTATGTACTATTTTGTAACACCTGCATAGGAAGTTCGACTTCGCGCCCCGAGGAGGCTGCGCGAGATGGCCGTTTTCCTTGCAGACCGAAAACAGTGCAGGAGTCTACATTCCACCACTGCTTCAAGCGATTCGGCTATCTCATGCACCCTCCACAGTGGCCAAAGTCGAACTAATCATTACAAGTTTCACAAAAAAACAGGATGTGCAACTCGTGCGGGTTGACGATTCCCGCACTTGCCGCACAATATACTATTTTACAATGCATGCATTAAAAACTCTTGTTTTTGGCACTTGCCCCAGCTTACGCTGTACGGGGACGGAGCCAGTTGGGAATAAGAAAAAAAAACTCTTGTTTTTGACTGTCTGAAACGGGATGAAAGTCACCGTTTTTTGACTGGGGCAATGAACAGGGGAAAAAATTGCCCCATTTAGGTATTATATATTATCTGAGGTAGGACACAAATTTTGTAAGGATTTCTGCCAAACGGATATTCACTGGGATCCACACATAAAAAGTTGGTTGTTCAAGATTATTCATCGCTGGTTATCGCTCGTTATCGCATTTCCGACACCTCCTTTCCGCAATTCCAATTGGACGGGGGTGACGCTGCTCAGCTGACTTCGCACCCTCTGAAGCTCGGGAATATTATACGGCTCAATTTTTCGAAAAATTCCATCATCAGGTTGACATTGAAAACAAGCGGGTTTGGGCTGACTATGCGCCAGCCTTTGAACTTACCGTCATTTATTTTTTTCCACCTATTTTGAATTTTGCAAATATGACCTTAGATTCTTGATCAGCGGTTTAAAAAACCTTGAGTACCAATTTCCGTAAGATTTCGAATGTTCAATGTTCTTCCCAGCAAATTGCATTCGCCATTTTTAATTTTGCAAATCTGATTTCAGATTCGTGATCGGTGACCCAAAAAATCTACGACTACCAACTTTCATCCAAATCCAAATGTTTTTCGTTTTTCTGCAGCTTATCAACACGCCAAATTCTTGTACATTTCGGCGGCGAGCTACACGTGGCATTGCCAACCAAAGTACAGGTGTATGTTCAGTTGCCTATCGCGGGCGCTTCACATTCAATTTCCCTGGGTGTATATTGCAACCATTTCATAGAATGTGTAAAACACTAAGCCGCATCGTATCTAGAGGAGAATAGAACGTGAAACGGCTCAAGAGCCTGGTCATTCAGTATTGGATTGCCCGTACGAAGATTAGGGATCATTGATAGCGAAAAACGTAAGACTTTTTCTGTCTTCTCACATATATGTATACATAGGTATAGTGGAGTCTCGCGACAAGCTATCCGTGAAAGCCTTGGGTCATGAGGCAACAAGGCGGAATACCGGACACGGTAGTTCGTATTTAGATGGCAAGGTAAATTCATTAAATGATCAAACTAATATAGTCGATGTTTTAATTTCAATGAGATAAATAAATTACACACTATTACAACAACAATAAATCAATAAATAATATCTCATAAGAGATTATTACCACTTCAAAGCGACCTAGGTATAACTCTGCATATTATAAGATCGATATATGTAGCTCTTTCCACTATCTACAACCATCGACTTACAGACATGTTTTACCCACGTGAGATAATTCATACATGAACTAACTCAAGGTGTACTTAGTGGATAATATTGACATCCTCTGTAGTTTCAAGACTTCCAGCGATTATCGTGACGATATCACGGGACTTCATCCAAACTTGAAAAGTTATGAGGCAAATGACAAAGTTAAACAAGCGTTCAAAAAACGGTAGAACATGAGTACCACTTTGTCGAACATTTCTTTCTTTTTCAAATACATTACTTTTTTCACATCTCACTCAGCCTTGATTTCCGACAGCCAAAATATTTTTTCTCAATGAGCCGATTCCTACAATCTTTCTTCCTGAACAGACGCCGCGACGCTTTTGCGCGACCGTACACTCGATCTCTGGATCATGCTGCTCCTTAGTGTCTCGCCACGCAGAGATGCTCGCATGGAGCCTCGCATACTTCCACGAGCCAACGATCTTATGATGGGCGGTGGAGCTTCTTCGTCGTCGACTTTCCTGCTCAGAAAAAAGCGAAACAATGTAGTTAACAATTTGCGATTGAGAAAATGACTCGGCAAATATTGAAAATAAAGGAAATTGTCCGACGTACTTTGCCAAACAGGGCATGTCCCATATGCCCTGATCCCTTCCAAAGTCTTCGCCATCTTGCAGCGTCAGCGGAAGTTCCTTGTCGAGAGTTTCCGGTAAGAACAGAGCCATGACGCCGCCGAGGACAGCAATGATACCGAGAACGAGAAGCGGCAATATCGGGGATATGAAAGCCATGTAAACGATGAAAGGTGCGACAATGCTCGCCACGTATCCCATTATATGAATCAGAGCAACACCCTGGGCTCTGACAACGGTGGGCAGAAGTTCAGCGGCATATTGAAGACCGATGTTGTATGATATATTCACGCAGAATCGTCCCATAATGGCTAAACTTGCCGAATAGATACCTGTGGATGTCAAGGTTCACGATAAATAATTGCTTCAGGAATAAAATAAAGGCATATCTTGGCATGCACCCGCTGTTTACCATTCGAAGTATAATCATGTAATGCTGTGTTACACTCTTGACCAGAAGAATTTGAGTCTGCATTATATATTATAGTCAAAAAATAGTATTCAAAGCGTAGGGGAGACCGGGGTTAGTTGTCACACTTTTTACTCTCTGATTTTTAGAATTTTTCTAAATTTTTTTTTCGCAAATCTTGAGATGGGGTATTGTAGATGCATCCTTTGCGCACTTACAGAAAATTTTTGGTTATTCTAAAGCAAGTCTTTGTAGGTTTTTTCGAATTTTCAAAAACATTCGCGGAGTGTGACAACTTGCCCCGAGGCGGGGTAAGTTGTCACAGACCCCGGGGTAAGTTGTCCCGAGTATTTTAAATGGCGAAAACGGGTTTCATTGTATTGTCTCCTGGAAACCACGACACAGTCAACCTAGACTCCGAACACCCCACAAACCATGCGAAATCCCACCCAGACTCCGAGAATCTTGAGAAAGTTGACCTAGCTACTCAAAAAACCATGGTCAAGTCGAAATGGGGTGAGTTTTTACACGTGACAACTTGCCCCAATAATTTTGTGACAACCTGCCCCAACCCGCGATTTTGTTTAAAAATTCGCACATCTCGCTGACCCGCCATTCAAATATCAACAATATGTACACCCAGGGAAGTGGTATCTGGCGCGCCCGCGATAGGCAACTGAACATACACCTGTAATTTGGTTGGCAATGCCACGTTGTAGCTCGCCGCCGAAAAAATTGCCGAGCTACAACACATGGCGTTGCCAACCAAATTACAGGTGTATGTCCAGTTGCCTATCGCGGGCGCGCCAGATACCACTTCCCTTGTACATCAAATGAAAGCGTTAAGAATAAGCTTTCCGAATTATAGCGAAATTTCTCAAGGCGGCCTAGAAAATGAGAAAAAACATATTAGAAGATGGAAAATAATTACTTATCAGGTCCGATTTCAGTTTATCGATCACTGCGAGGCCCAATATGATGCGATATTCAATTTAACTACATTAGTTTGTTTCATATATCGAACTACAACTTTGATCCATAGCACCGTTCGATCTGTTATCTAGCAGTGGAGATATGAACACTGTGACAACTAACCCGTGTGACAACTAGCCCCGGTCTCCCCTACTAGAATATTTTGAGTACTTTTATTCACCCAAGAATGTGGTTTTACCTTTGCTCCATATCCTATTCGGTTGATAAATTGGAAACTAATATCTTGGAAGTGCTGCAAAACAAGTAAGTACATATTTCACTATCAAATCTAATCACCTGTAGGAACAGCACAAGCCCAGAGGCTGAAAACTCCAGAGAGAACCATAGAACCACAAGCCAACCATCGTCGCCCCCATCTGTCGAGGACCAACGTTAAGAATGTATCAGCTGGAAGTTCTGTAGCCGAAGCGACAGTAAATGTCATGAAGACGTTCAGACCCAGGCTACCAACATTTCGGACGTGGCCGTCGAATACCAAAGATATCGCCATCCTGAAAAGTCAATTTTCACAATCTTAATATTTCACTCGATGATCCGAATGTAGCCTACAAACCGGTAACTGGTAAGACATCGTTTTACGAACATATAATAACGTTCTGAAGTTACTGAATACTGAACACGATCGTACCAGATGATTATTAGAAGAATAGTGATGTTTCGGAGTCGGCGTGACTTGAAGAGATCCAACACGGAATACGATTTGTCACTTTCCTCTTCTTTTTGGACTCTAGCGCAGGTCGCCTTGAGGAAAAAACACGATGCTTTAGAGACTCTTGTTCCGAAATACTTCTATTCCAAGGATAACCAGGGATAACCAAGGATAACCAGGGCCAGCCCTCGAATTTCGAAGTTCAGATTCATTTCGAGTAAACTATATAGACTTACCTTGAAATCTTTATAGACACTTTCAGGGACGGTTGTTCCATTGATACGTTCGAATTTCTTCAGGATGGAAACGGCCTTGTCGACTTTACCCTGACTGACCAGCCATCTTGCGCTTTCTGGAACTAACCAGGGTGTTGCAATTGCCAAAACCAGCGGGGCGGATGTTGCAATACAAGTCAGACGCCAGTCAGCTAAGTAATAAGCTATCCAGGGTAAGACGCAAGCAGCAAAGGTGAAGAATAGGGCGATGGACATATTGGCGACAAACGTTCGCCATTTAGGCCCTACGTATTCAAGAACTGAAAAAAAAAACAAATTCATAAGCAAAGAATTTTCATATGAACCCCATCAATATCACAATTCTATCGTTTGTTAGTTGCCGCTGAGTTTTACATCACGAATTTGGTTCTTTCTAATTTGAACCGTGGATATACTTCATGGCAAAGATTGATATGGAATACAGGCAGTCACATAATTAATGTTCTTAATTCTAATGCTTAATGAAAAATCAAATCTTTGAAGTTATAACTTATAAGCTCACCTCTTGTATGCATTCTAATTTTAGATATTCGAGCAAGTTCGCTCGTTGGTGCTGAACGTTCTTTTAGCTATTTTTTTACCGAACTATATTTTTTTGAGTGCCCTTTGTTTCATAAGATAAAAGATTTTTTCAATTGAAATGTTGCTACAACTTAATTTATATGTTGTAGCATTTCTTTGGTCTCAACAGTAACCTGCAAGTAACTAAATTTGTAGAATTAGGTGTTTCACTTTATCTTCATTCGCACTTATGCGTACTTTTCGCACTAAGACCCCTTACAAATTTGGCTAATGAGGCTTCACTGTCTCTCCTTCATTTTTTCGCAGATTCTCGCGTTCCTCAGTCAAGGTAGCACCTGATGAATAATAACATTTTCATTATCGCTTGGGAAACCATATTTGAACGTAGGCCTTCTTTTGAGCTATGGAACAAGATTAGAACCCCTCCCCCCCTAATTCTGAAAACCGTTCGTTTTTAAGACTGTACGCCTCAACTCAGCCTTCAGAATATGAACGATAGTATTTTTATACACATAAGAACGACTGCAAAAAATTGAAGGCTTGCATCCGTGTGCCTATCTGATCCTTGGCCGTTACATCATTCGCTAATATTAACACTCTCATTAGCAAGTCACGTCTGACAATAAGCATGACTCTTTGAGAATATTGAGACTTGAAAGACATTTCGAACAACAGGGACGCCGATCGTATCAAATTATTCGAATGGGAGAATGAAAGAATGCAAAGTCTACAACTTAACGTGTTTGAGGCTTGGAAAGGTTGCCTGTAGATCCATAGATACGAAGTTAATTTTTTTCGAACCTGAAACCGCTAGTCGATACTTCTGCAACCCATATTATTTTTTATATTTCTGAACCTCTTATAAAAAGATTGCCTGAGAATTATCATATCTTGGTAAATCCGGAAAAATTTCGAATTAGCAGACGGATGAGTGGAGCGACATTTTTCTCAAAGTTTTAGACACACCACTAAGAATCAAATCTTCATCACACATATTTATGTAACGTATGGAACCTCTTTGCCGACAACATTACGAGATACATATTCGAAAATTAGTCACATCAATCTTTTATAAAGGGATTGAGTAAACGTCGGAATATTAATAGTTCTTTACTTAATGTCAATTAGAAATCTTACCAAGAATGTACATCATTGTGAAACAATTGTCAAAAGCTAAGCCGACTAGAAACCGGCACACTGCAAACTCCCAGAAGGAAGTAGCAAAAACTGTAGCAATTCCAGCGATGAACCCAGCCATGTTCGTGCCGACTAAAGCCGGAATCCTTCCGTATCGGTCTGCAATCCATCCGAAAATCAATCCCCCAAAGATTGCTCCGACAAAAAATATGCTTTGGGCCACCGATGGCAAAGCTGCGTTGTCACAAACCCATTCCAGCTAAAACATAGGGAAAAAATTCGCTGTTACAAAGAACTCGAAGATTCATCAAGCCTCAAGATGAGAATGCAAATCTCAATTTAAACGACTGTCTTTCAAGGTATGATTGGACCGTCATTTTCCGCAGGTCCTGTGATGTGGAAAAGTTACAATTTGTTCCTAAATAAAGAATTACGGTTCATATGAGTACGATATAACCGTTCGTCGTCAGGAAAGGCAATACATTATCCATTTCAAGGCTTTAGTCTTTGCAGTAAACTTGAAGGTGTGTCACGTGACCGTCGAAGATATATCTACGATAACTCTGACACACTTGTGCCTTGAACTACATAGAGTGCCCACTCACCTGCACTCAGCAATTCTCATACCCGTTGAAAATGTCATTCAACCGTAGCTTGATTGAGCTGGGTTCCTAATGGGTCACTACATGAATGAGGTTCGCGACTGTCTCGATATTACGAGTAAGTAAATTTGAGAGCCCAAACATTCTAAGCTCAACTCAAGATTTTTATGCGTATTCGTGCGATTACCTATGTACATCAATATTATGCATCTTCTTTGTTAAGTACAAAGAAATCGATTAAAATGTCGATTTTGCAATGAATGACATTAGAAATAAATTATATCGCCCTTCTATAAGTTCTAGCAGCAGCCTTGAAGTCAGCTCTATCATAGCCGTGATGATGGTTACAAAAATACCGATGCAAGTCGATATTCCTAATCCGGTTTATAATTTTTCGATTAGCTGACATAATATCTGGATTTGACACATTACCTCTGCTGCAATACTAGCGTACGGGATCTCCGTGAAATTGAACTCCCATCCATGTTGACACTTTTCAATCGGCCAAGATGGATCAGCTGCTGTAACGCCTTGCTCTAGGAGTTCAGTGAAGTTCACGGCATACACGGAGCATCTCGAATAGCTAGTGAATCCTTCGATACCAACTCCATCTGCTGCAACCGGAGGTATGGCCAGCGCTATCCTGACGTAGCATACAATTTTTAAAATAAGAATGGGGTACTACGAATAGATACGAGAGTGTAACATCATAGTGGATTCGAAGGAATTTGTGCTAGTATCGGCCAAGTTCACCATCTCCGTGGTTTATTATAATTAATTTAAAATATCTGTACGTTCCAAATCCAAAAAATTTGAGTATCCGAAAAAAAATATTCATTATGATAAAATACATTTTCAAAAATAATTCCATTGTTTTCTTAGGCAGTGCTATAAGTTATTTCGGCACTTCACGCCTCGCAAATAAGTACAACGCCTTTTCATCCCCTTAAGAATCGAGTTTCCAAAAATGCTCGAATCACTTTTTAGGTATATGAATGAGCAGCTATTTGACACGAAGACAAAGTTGATATCTCATTGGACTGAAGAGATATGAATGAATCCGTAAAATCACGTTCTATCTCTTTTAACCGCCTTGCGGACTGAATTTTAAGAAAGCGCTCCTCATTGGGTGCTTGCGTAGCAAAGGAAACATGTTGTTTAAATTTAATACTTCATACATATATACAGATATAATTATACATACATATTACATGTATATAAATATACATTTTTTCATGTTTTATGTATAATATAACAGTATATGATAGGATGTTTGCGGGTACCAAAACAGTCGTAAAATGGTATTAATGGGGACATTTTGGGATTGTGAGGACTGTACTCATAACATTAGATGCAAAATGTTGCTTGTGAGAACGGTCCTCACAAAATTTCCAACTTTCCAAACAAGAGTTTCTGAGAACCGTCCTTATAAATAGCGGTAGTCATCCAGAGGTGTATATGCATACGGGGCATTCCATGTCAACTCGACCAATGATTTTCCCTCAACATTTTTGATTCGCTTCATAATTTTTTATACTATTCTCCGAACACAAAAAAGCTCTTCTGAATTTTTTCAAATTTTTCCCGCCAACCCTTATTTTTTTATGATTATTCAAACCTATCTCAAAAACACATTTTTTTTTAAATCTCAAAAAATTCTCAAAAATTTCATTTTCCATCTGGATCATTTTGACACCTGTCCAATGATGGGCCGATTCTTTTTCCCCTTCTTTTTAGCACTTTAAACATTTTGAACGAACAAAACGCCATATTTCAACGTTACGAAAATTCTAAAAAAATTCCCAAATACCCCGTGATCGATTCTGAATGCATGAATATTTGACAGTTGGAAAAAATAATCGAGAGGTATTAGATTCAGAATCGACCACGGGGTATTTGGGATTTTTTTTAGAATTTTCGTAACGTTGAATTATGGCGTTTTGTTCGTTAAAAATGTTCAAAGTGCTAAAAAGAAGGGAAAAAAAAATCGGCCCATCATCGGGCAGGTGTCAAAATGATCGGGATGGAAAATGAAATTTTTGAGAATTTTTTTAGATTAAAAAAAAAATGCGTTTGTGAGATAGGTTTGAATAATCATAAAAAATAAGGGTTGGCGGGAAAAATCTGAAAAAATTCAGAAGAGCTTTTTTGTGTTCGGAGAATAGTATAAAAAATTATGAAGTGAATCAAAAATGGTGAGGGAAAATCATTGGTCGAGTTGACATGGAATGCCCCATATACACCTACATACACCACACATCAAATCGGGTGCATAGAAACACCCCTGAATCCGTTGACTACTTTAAGTATTATTCATATATGACGTGGAAGATTATTTTGAATATTCTTCTCAACCTAGACTTACATTTTTTGCTTGTTTCGCTCAAAAACTAGTCATTGTACGGACAAAAAATCGACTACTCATAACGGAGAGTGGGATATATCGTACCACTTTGTACTTCGGAATTTTTTCAAATTTCATTCTAAATTGAGACATTATGGACATGTTTTTATTCGTACTCAACATTCATTTACGATTTACCAGAAAAATCATCGTTCCTTGAATTTGATGGTAAAAGTATGAAAACAATTTTTTTCTGAACCTCTGCAAACGGTACGATATAGCCGACCAGGGTAAGTCGTACCACCCCAAAAGAAATGAATATAGGCACATTACTGGTAACACATATTACTTAATTCAATGAAACTTTGGAATATTTAACAATTTCATATGGTCTATTAGAAGAACACCATTTGCCAATACATTTATAGTATGTGATATTAATAATTAAATATTAATTTTTGACGATAAACACAACTTGTAGGTGATTAATATATTTTCTTTTACCTCTGAAAAAACAAGTATGTCGTATCAATGCTGCTCACTGCAACTGTGAAAACACAAATATTTCTTGGTTCGGAGCTTACACACAGAGCAGGTATAATACGTACCCCGGTACGGAAATCTAAAAAAAAAATGTCAGCGCGGCAGAATAGCCAGGAAGGATCGCACTTTTTAACCGACTGCAAAAAAGGAGGAGGTTCTCGATTCGGTTGTATTTTTTTTTTTTACGTTTGTTACCTCATAACTCCGTCATTTATTAACCGATTTGGAAAATTCTTTCTTTATTCGAAAGGGTATACTTTCAGATTGGTCCCATATAAATTTCATCAAAATCGGTTGAGTAATTTGTTTTTGAAGTCGGTTTTTTTGTCACTCGTGACGCTTGTAATTATGATGCAAATGTTTGAGTTACGTCCGTTCTAGCCCGCCCGGCGAGTTCCGTTCCTTCCAGCCGGCCTAGCGAGTTACGTCCGTTCTAGACTGCCAGCTGAGTTACGTCTGCTCTGTTAGGACCCGATGTCTTCCCAACCATTGTCGCACACGATTTTACTCGATATTTTTGTATAATGTCTAATATGTCTATATCAAACAAGCATCTGTAAATTGCTTACAAATTACTTTTGCAATTATTTTTTCGTTATTAATTTGACAAACCTCAACTATAATCTACATCCAGAGGCTCAAATTGGAAGTCCAAATTGGGACAACGATATTCTACATCCAGAAGCTCCAATCGGGAGACCTAGCCGATTGTGGATAGTTTACTTCTTCTATGACTTGAACTAAAATCAACATGAAAAATCGTTATTCGTAACGTGAAAATATCGCTTGCAAATTCGAATGATGATGAACCCCGGCTAAGCAGAACAGCTTATAACAAATTTTGCCGAATGATACGCTTTAGAGCTAATGTTATGGGTGGGGCAGTCCATGTTAGTTAACCGATAGCCTTCAGAACATCTTCGATTTAATCCACATGACTTTTTTGTAGTTGTCCTAGCTAAGAAAAATTCTTCTGAATGTCGTCAGATTTTGTGGATCCACCTATTTTGAATCGTGTTTTTTCAACGGCAAGAGACTGAAAACCATTTTGTGAAATCTAGAAGAATAGAATTTCTTTCCAACGATTACGTCAAACAGCGTGTCATTCCAAGATATATGAAGAGTATTTTTACCTTATTTAATTTCTTTTTTTTTTCATTTTGTTCCGTTTTGCCCTTTTACTTTTCTCTACACTGAGAAAAAAAATTCGTTGAACTGACTAAATGCATTCATTTCGCCGCCCGTAACAGCGGCATCCAGTTGTGTCAATTCATTGGCAGTTCATCCAAGGAAAATTTTGTTGGATTAACTGCCAATCAGTTGACACAAGTAAATGCCGCGGTTACGGGCGGCGAAATAAATGCATTTAGTCAATTCAACGAATTTTTTTCTCAGTGTATTTCCTTTCACATGATCGAAAATCCATTACGCCGTTTAATAATACCTGTATACATGGGTATGCAGGGGTATTTTCAGGGACTAAATTGTCCTTATAAACACCTTTTGATGAGAAACATTCGCTGGCGTGTATAAAATAAGCCAGACTATTATTATTTGACTGTAAACCCAACACAACCTCACGTGAGTATCCAGACCGAGGTTAAACTGTCAACATAGTACAAGCTGGTAGCCTATGATCATCAGTAGAATCAGTTTGATTTTAGTGTAAGTAGAATTATATGAGTAGGTTGTCATCGCGTGGAAGTAATATTTCGCATTTAAATACTTACTTCATCAGCACACCAGTGTAAGAGGTTTCATTGATGTGTTCTGTACGACCCAGGATTCCAAGGGAGATAACCCTACTATTTTACGATCAGATGAAAAAAGAGTATGATTATCGGTATCGAAAGGAACATAAGGAAACGGTCCTCGGAAACACCGTTGAATACCTGTACATATCAAGATATGCAGGGGTGATTTCGGGGACCAAAATGTCCTCATAAACACCGTCTGATTAGAGAAATTTGCTGGTGCATATAGGTATACCATGCTAGACTACTATTTGGCTGTCGAACCCCAACACAACCTCACGTCAATAGCTACACCGAGGTCGAACCATCAAAGTATCACAAGTAAATCGGCTGCGATCATTAGTGTTATCAGTTTCAACTGAGTTCGAGTGGAATTATGTAAGTAGGTATTTCGCATTTAGGTGGACACTTCATTAGCACACCAGCGTGACAGGTGTTCATTGAGTTGTTCATTTCGAACCAACATTCTAGGAAGGAGTACCCCACAATTTGACGATAAGCCGTAAAAAGATCATGACTATTGATACCGAGTCGTACATGAGAAAGCGGTCCTCAATAACACCGGTGAATACCTGTACATATCAAGATATGCAGGGGTGATTTCAGGGACCAAAATGTCTCATCAACACCTTATGATTAGAGAAATTTGCTGGTGCATATATACCATGCCAGACTACTATTTGGCTCTCGAACCCCAACGCAACCTCACGACAATAGCCACACCAAGGTCGAACCATCAACGCATCACAAGTAACTCGGCTGCGATCATTAGTGTTATCAGTTTCAAATGAGTTCGAGTGGAATTATGTAAGTAGGTTGTACATCGATGAGAAGTTATATTTCGCATTTAGGTGGACACTTCATTAGCACACCAGCGTGACAGGTGTTCATTGAGTTGTTCATTTCGAACCAACATTCTAGGAAGGAGTACCCCACAATTTGACGATAAGCCGTAAAAAGATCATAATTATTGATACCGAGTCGTACATGAGAAAGCGGTCCTCAGAAACACCGTTGAATACCTATACATATCAAGATATGCAGGGGTGATTTCGGGGAACAAAATGTCCGCATGAAACATATTATGATCAGAGAAATTTGTCGGTGCGTATATACCATGCCAGACTACTATTTGGCTGTCGAACCCCAACACAACCTCACGACAATAGCTACACCGGGATCGAACCATCAACGTATCACAAGTTACTCGGCTGCGATCACCAGTGTTATCAATTTGAAATAAGTTCGAGTGGAATTATGTGAGTAGGTTGTACGATGGAAAGTTATATTTCGAATTTGAATGTAGGTTCCATCAGCACACCAGCGTGACATGTATTGACTGGGGTGTAAATTCCGAACCTACATTCTAGGAAGGAGAACCCCACAATTTGACGATAAGCCGTAAAATTTGAATGTAGGTTCCATCAGCACACCAGCGTGACATGTATTGACTGGGGTGTAAATTCCGAACCTACATTCTAGGAAGGAGAACCCCACAATTTGACGATAAGCCGTAAAAAGATCATAATTATTGATACCGAGTCGTACATGAGAAACCGGTCCTCAGAAACACCGTTGAATACTTGTACATACATAGATATGCAGGGGTGATTTCGGGGACCGAAATGTCCTCATAAACACCTTATGATTAGAGAATTAATTGAAGTGTTCATTTCGATCAACATTCTAGGATGAACAAACCCACAATTTGACGATATGTAGGAAAAGAATTATACTCATTGATACAGGGTCATACACGAGGAAACGGTCCCCAGAAGCACTGTTGAATACTTGTTGAGTAAAAAAATTATACGTCAATGAAATACCGGTAACGGCGCAATTGTTACTAATTCTAATCAATCTCCTCAACATTCTGAATAAATAAAATAAAAAACAATATCGGATTGAAGATTTAATTTCGTTCGAGGTTAGGTTAGGTACATGGGTATACACAGGCTGTTTCGGGACCAAAATGTCCTCATAAACACCTTTGAATGAAAGAAATTCGCTGGTGCAAATAGTATGTAGAACGAGCCAGAATATGATCATTCGGGTATCGATCGAAATGAAACCGATCACAACCTCAAATGAGTAGTCCGAGTACACCGAGGTTGAAGGTCAACATTACAATATAGAAGCTGCTAGCCTATGATCGTCAGTAAAATAACTTGAAAATAAGTCCGGTCATAATACCAAACGCATTTGCAAAACGTATGAAAATTGAGTTAGCGTTTCCAAAAGTTACGAAATTTTTTGTGGATTTCCGTCGGTCAAAAATGGGACTTCGTTTGGGAGCTACGCACAGTTTTGCATGTTATTGTTAGTGAAGTACGTGAATGAATGATGCGGCAGTATTTCATATCACCCACAAAAGTACCTGAACCAATTAAAAGTTGGCCTACGGAAATTATTACGCGTCGTCCAAAGCAATGAAATCGGATACTAATGCCAAGTCGATGCCTGTCAAAGTACAACGGCGATTATTAAAAACGAATAGATATGGAGTTGAAGATTGTAATCGAAAGAATTAACTACCTGAAGAAAGATGATGGATGAAAGAATGGAATTGAAAAAAAAAAACAATTTCAGGTAATGATACTCAAAATGCCTAAAAGAATATTTCTGTGAGAATCGAAAGAAAACAAAACTTTTCTTCCTCTATGACTTTGCGATGAGTTTAGCGCTTCATGAGATTGATGAAAAAACATGAATAAAAAACCGCTGCATCCGAACGGTGAGATTTCATGATTCATCATTTGAAAAATTACCCTATCAATTATGTATAGTATAAACAAGTAGCATAACGCAGATGGTAGGGCAACCGACTACGAATCCGACGGACTCGGTTCGATTCCGCGCTAAACAAATTTTTCTTACCCTCACGTTCGGAGGGTCCGCATATACAACTTCAAGACGGTGCGCATATACAACTTTAATAGTATATTATGCACC
>JAEUYN010001338.1:0-27069 GCA_018257835.1 Euura lappo | reverse complement strand
CACGCAGTCCAAAACGCGGAAATGTCGGTAAGACGGAGATTATCACACGGCTAACAGCAACAGCGCGGATATTTTCATTCGACGAGGCTAAAAACGACAGGTAAGGATTTTCAACGTTCTCTCAAGTCCTGAGACAAGCACGTCTCACTCTACGGTAATTCAGTCATCGTTGAACGTTCAGAATTCCGATTCTGCTCTGACAGCAATCTACACAGCATAACCTATATACTTTGAAAAGCACACGCGACCGGACTTGATACAGAAAAAGTTATGACTGAAGATTCTTATTTGTTGAATGCTAGTTTCCAGCTATTGACTGGGAATATGAATGATCATGGTTGCTCGATTGGTTTCTCTTTAGAAAATCCACGATGGCCAGCCAAGGAAGTCAGATAGACTGCGATTTGAATATTTATTTCGTGATTACAAGAAAACAAAAAAGTGAAGATGATTGCTCCAACGATATGTGGCAGGCGTTCAACGTGAGTATCGTTTTCTTTCATTGTGGAATTATCAATATCGCTTGCATCCGATAACATCAGTCATTTTCTAGAACTGCGAGGAGCACGAATTGGGACCTAAATGGATTCACGAAAAGATGTGCGATGACTTGAAGCCAGGAAAAAAGGATGTATTTGTGATGGAAGAATTCGAAGGACCGACTTTTGACAAATTGGCTACCTTCAAATGCTCGTAAGAATTTAATTGTACCGTCGTCAACGCTCATTCGCCTTCCTTCTAGTTCATCCATAGATAATTTACAAGTCCCAATCATATCTTCGCTAATATCTGAGGAATAATTCTGTCCGGTCATTTACGCTATTGCCACAAGTTCATCTTGCGTTTCAGCAGAATAGTTGGCCCGAGATGTTTATTGAGCTGTTTCATGACCGGAGAGCCAATTCCCGAAGGGACGAATCCGGTATTCACAACGGCCATGAGAGGTCTAGTTATCTGCGTTAGCGGCCTGTCCGCAGAGGCTAAGGTGGGTATCTTAGGCTCTTGAGGCCCCTGTGAAACAACCAGAGGGTATTTCTTGATACTAAACTTGAATCCGCTTACAGGCAGAAATAGCACGAAAAGTCGAGTACATGGGAGGCGTATTCACAAAACAATTTCGAAGCAGTGTCACACATTTGATCGCTAACGTAGCAGACTCTTCAAAGTATGAGGTGAGTTTTGTAATTCAAGGTGAAACTGTAGCAACGAAGACTTGATGCCGATGGTAATGATTCCAGTCTTCGAAATTAGTGACAGTATTAGTTGCTCTATCGAGTCTGTAATTTGTAGGCAGCTGTGGAGTTGAAAGTACCGATCATGACCGAGAGATGGGTGAAAGCGGTCTGGGAAGCCAGTCTCAAGGAAAATGTACTAGCTACCAGCAGCAAATTTGACAGACACAAGTGTCCCCCATTCCTGAATTTGTTCATTACCTCGACGAATTTATCAAAAGACAAAAGAGCAGAGGTCAAGAAACTGATCAATTCGCATGGCGGAGTAAGTCTTTACTGCCAACTGCCAAAGTCGTTAGATTTCAGATTAATTGACTATCTTATTCGCAGACATACATGGGGTCTCTGGATGGTGAAAAAGTAAAAATCGTTATAGCACCGGAGAATTCGGTGCTGAGCGATAAGTTGAAATTTGCAATTCAAAATAACATTCCTTGTGTGACGCCTAATTGGATCACAGACAGCATTGAACAAGGGCATGCACTGCCGTCCTCGGAGTATCCAGTTAATCCCATGAAAGGGTGTTCGACGCCAGAAACACTGCATGGTGCGCCGATTTTCGCATTTTTATATCAATCGCATTTTTATATCAATCGCGAAATTGTTTCTCTGTCTTAGAAAATGCGACGTTGAACTTTTCCTGTATGAGCAACATCCCGGACACACGAGGAAACGGTATCGTTAATGAAACTATGATGACAACGATGTCCAGCACCATGCAGCAATCGATGCTCGAGCTCAAAGGTGAGACCGTCCGATTAATTATCTGTTACTCCTACCGTACATCGTTTCAATGGCTCGAATAAGGCCGAATTACATTTCAGCTGCTTATGTGGAGGTACTGGCAAGGCTCAACCCTCAGGAGGCAAAAATGGCAGGACCGTTTTTGGACGGTTGTAAGGTGAGACGATTCTCCGCATTTTAGACAAGGTGTTGGTGGGCATGTTCGAGTGATATGGGTATTGGGGAATCTTTCATTCGCAGATATACTTGACGGGATTTCCGCCAGACCACAGAGAGAAGCTCAATCGTATATTAAACGTGGGTAGTGCTACCCGACTCGATAATATCTCAGAGGCTGTAACTCATGTGATCGTAGGAGACCCGAGTAAAGCAGTGGCTGAACTGAAGCTGATCAAGTCTAAAGGACTGAGGTATGATTACGGGACCAAGCGCATCATTATTCCTGTCATTACGACGAACAGAGCGATTTCATCCTCTGGCTAATGGTATCCTCATCGATATTTCACCTCATGTAATGG
Source organism: Euura lappo (assembly GCA_018257835.1). Taxonomy (NCBI): domain Eukaryota; kingdom Metazoa; phylum Arthropoda; class Insecta; order Hymenoptera; family Tenthredinidae; genus Euura; species Euura lappo. The sequence goes on along the minus strand of JAEUYN010001338.1, from coordinate 24,575 downwards.
TTTCCGCTTTTCAGTCCCTATTTTGTAACGATAAACTGGTTAGAAGAAAGTATGAAGCTGAAATGCACAGCGATAGAAGATGATTTCAAGTACGAATCCAACAAAGGCGCTTCGGAACAGAAAAAAACGGAACCGCCCTCTCCGCTGAGTAAAAAGGTTCGTTCATCGGAAGCCAGTAATTACCAGACCGACTCGGTAAATTAGCTGCTGTAAATATTAAATGATTAATATTCTACTTATTCAGAACTTACAGTTGCTCCAAAAACCCAGACGGCCACCAGTGCCTCTCTTTGACATCGATAAAAAATCTGAGCCTGCGAAGGTAATGGAAGAACCTGATCTGATTGAAGAATACCGGAAATCTAATCTGCCGAGTAAGTGATTCTTCTTTGGTTCTTCGCAATCATTGCTTTGTTATATTGCAGTACTTATACTCAATGATGTCCATAGGTGCAGGAGACGCGTCGCTACAGAAATTCTTAGTGGCACATAATGAGCCCCGACCTCCAGAAATGAATGAAAAAGAGACTGCGAAAAATGCTAGTAATATTAGCAGCAATAGTACCATCGGGGGCAATGATGAAAGGCGAGTTTCTGGGATACCCGACGATACCACAGTGCCATTAACACAACCTTCGGATGCTAACGAACAAATTTTCACCGTAACAGTGGAGTTCCATGGCATTTCACCTAATCGGTGAAGGTCACCGACGCCGATTTTAATGCCAATTTTTTTCTCAATTCGTCCATCGAAAAAAGTGAACACGTGTTCGGCCGTTTTTCGATTAGTCCACTTTTTCTATTCTTTTGCATTTTCCAATTTTTCATCCTTTTCGCAAACGGACTTTTTTCAACTGGCTCCAACTTCAAGAGCTTTGACTTTTTTCGAAAAATGATGGGGACATAAAATGTGCCAAAAAGTCCGAGCTTTTCGAAAAAAAAATTGAACAATATTTTTCAACCACATACTTTTGGGAAATTTTCGATAATAGAGAAAAAATCAATATTTTATTCATTTGGACACCTTTGATTTTCCTGAAACTTTTTAACTGAAATCGAGCACTTACAATCAAGTTATCCTCCAAAGGAAATTATGGGCCTCGGATTCGTTCGGAAGTTACAGCATCATAAGTGCCGAAAAATCGGACAAATCGCAAGAAATCTCACAATCAGGGAAATCAATCTTAACTTTGGTCCGACAAGTTTTCATGTTCCAAAAATGAGTGTTTGCTGGAAAGTGAAATTTTTCAAAAAATACCCAACGATATGAAAAAAAAAACGAGATTATAATTTTTTCGCGTGCCAAATATTAAAATAGTTGAATATTTCAGATTCAATAATTTCAATCATCAGTATTTACTTTTTCATCAAGTACGCTTTTTTCGTCGAAATTCAGATTGATTTCCCTGAGATTTCTTGCGATTTGTCCGATTTTTCGGCACTTATGATGCTGTAACTTCCGAACGAATCCGAGGCCCATAATTTCCTTTGGAGGATAACTTGATTGTAAGTGCTCGATTTCAGGTAAAAAGTTTCAGGAAAATCAAAGGTGTCCAAATGAATAAAATATTGATTTTTTCTCTATTATCGAAAATTTCCCAAAAGTACGTGGTTGAAAAATATTGTTCAATTTTTTTTTTGAAAAGCTCGGACTTTTTGGCACATTTTATGTCCCCATCATTTTTCGGAAAAAGTCAAAGCTCTTGAAGTTGGAGCCAGTTGAAAAAAGTCCGTTTGCGAAAAGGATGAAAAATTGGAAAATGCAAAAGAATAGAAAAAGTGGACTAATCGAAAAACGGCCGAACACGTGTTCACTTTTTTCGATGGACGAATTGAGAAAAAAATTGGCATTAAAATCGGCGTCGGTGACCTTCACCGATTAGGTGAAATGCCATGGAACCCCCATAGATTTGGTAGACGTGATGACTTAGAGACAAATCACATCTCGAAACGAGTGATAAACCTAGTTATCTTGCTACAGGTTTAACGTTCGTTTTATCTGGTTTTGACGGCGATGATGAACACGAGTTGGTTGGGAACATAGAAGCTCTGGGTGGAAGATTGGTCTCAAAGGCCTTCAAAGGCATTCCTGACTACGGGCTCGTCCCATTATTCGGAGCTTCACTGAAGCATACAGTCAACGAAATAGTCACAGACCTATTCATCGTAAGGAACTCAATTACTCAGAACTAGTATTATACGGTGGTAAAACCTGTACCCACGATAATCGAACGATCCATTGTCTGAAATGAACGAAGCCTTACATGCTAATCAGATTTGTCGTTCAATCCCTAACAGGAGGATTGTATAGAGCATGAGGCTCTGATAGAGATAAATTACTATCACAGGCCTGTAACTATAAGTAAGGATTCTGCACCATTGGTAGATTTGGTTATAGCGATGAGTAACTACACTGGGAAAGAGCGAACTTTTTTGACCCATGTAGCTCGAGGACTTGGAGCAAGGTACGACTAACGTCGCATTTAACACTGAAATTCTGGCTCCTCAATTCCGAGGACATTGATTACACCTTCGCTTTCAGGTCACAAGATACGTTCGCACGGAGAACATACCTGAACAAAGATACTTACGGATGTACTCATTTGATATGCCCTATTCCGGATGGAGGTAAATACGCCGCAGCTGTTAAATGGAAGCTTCCGGCTGTAACTGCGGATTGGCTGTTGGAGTGTTTAGCGCAAGACTGTCGAGTGGACGAAACGCCATATCTCGTTGGTGAAACGATAGGTAAAAATAATCACATGTACCGAACAATAGCGTTCAAACAGACGATCGCTTACAGCTCCAGAAAGACCCGCAGAAGTCCAGACGGGTACGCCGAAGCACGGAAATCCAGATCCTCAGATGGGACCACCTTCTGGTGCGAATACCAGACCGGTTCTGACTCCCAAACGTCAATTACCAGTTTCGCAGGCAAGTTATAAGGCGAGGATAACTCCTGATTGCACTGTTTCACATCGATTCATATTTCAGGAATCTGGATTGATCCCTCTGCAGACTCCGACAAACAAGAGGCTCAGCATTGGCAGTCAGAAAACACCTTTGTCTCCTTTCCACATATCGACTCCGGAAACTCCGTACGGACAGTGTTTCAAGCCAAACCCCGATTCCAGTACCAGAAAGCGATGGTTTAAATGGTCGGAAGATATGCCAGACATAAGGGTTCAGGAACCACCGTACAAACGCAGAACACCGAGTACTGTATGTAAAATTCATATGGTTTTGAAATCGTAGGACTCAAGCGATGAATACATATTAATGGGATAAGTTTTATTCTAGCCACTTTCGGAACTGAAAAAACAATTGTCAAAGGCATTGACGGACCCAGAGTATCTTAAAAATGTAAGGCGTCAGCTCGCGTTGCGCATGTGCCCCGTTGAACAAATATTTATTCTTGTCTATTCATTTTGACGCAATTAGGAGTCTGGAGTGCACACGAATGGACAAAGGCATGAATCCACAGTAACTGAAAAACCATCGCAGGACAAAGTTATCACCTGTTCACCTCTGCCGGTGCAGAAAGCTCAGTCGTTTAGAGATGAGAATATTCCGGCCAGAACAGAGGAGATCAATTTGTAAGTGAACTTTACAGATGTTCACCGCAACATGCGAATTCTGATCTTTTCGTTTTCTTCAGGCAACTGGCTCAATTAGATCAAGTACTACAAGCATCGACGCATGAAACCCGGCATTCTCTGTCTTCGGAGTCTGCGAAACAAGTCATCTACGATTCTGAGCCTGTGGACCATTTGGCAAAATGTACGTATTTTGATTTTGTTACCGAACTGCCGCTATGTTAACAATACATTACACGGATTGTCTTATCAGGTCCAGTGACAGACTCTCAACCAGATACTGTTGGGTGGAAGGATCCAGTGCACACCGTGATACGTAGGAAGGTAAGCCGTTTTTGATTGGACAATCATTCAAATTTCGCTGATTGGATCATTTTCTTGTACACATCGTAGTCAACGATCCCAGAGGAAGCTGGAAACGATAGCAATCGAGATAAATCCTCGGTGGGGAAAGATATAGAAGAAGAGGTCCCAAAGAAGCCTAAGTTCATGCTTTCTGGAATAAAGGTTTGTGTGTAGGCCGTTCCGCCATATCCTGTACGCAAATCCGGCCGCTAAATTTTTTATGTTTTTTTTTTTATGTGTCTTCACATTGATTAGGTGTCAACAAAGAGATTTCTCGAGTATGCACGATCTCCGACTTTAGTTAATAGGGGTTTACATAATAAAATTTGACGTTTTTTTGTCATAATTTATAATAATGATGACAAAAACCCGTCAAATTTTATTCAAACCGTAACTGTGAATCGGAGGTAAACGACCGGAAAATGTTCAGACATGACTTTCATTGGAAGTATTCTGAATTTTTAGAACAAAAATCCCAATTTTCAAAAATCTATGGAAAACATGGTGAAATTGACGTTTGAGTTAGATGAAAAATTCAGAAAATTTCCGATCGAAAACCGTATATTCAATTTTTTTTTTTTTTAAAGCCATTTGTTGAGCCGTTTAATCAGATTGGAAAATATCAAAGCAAAATCGAATCATAACGAAAACCGCTATTAACCAAAGACGGGGATCCTTCGTACTCGAGAAATCTCTTTGTTGACACTTAAATAATGTTAAGAAACCAGAGAAAAAAAAAATTGGAGGCCGGATTTGCGTACAAGATTCGATGTAATGGACCATATATTTCTAATCTCTGTGAGATATCTTTGAATTTCTCTGCAACGGACTTGGCCTATCGGTCTACTTGACTGGTATCATTCAATTACAGGAACGGAGTGGGTACGAGAACATAATCATCGCACTAGGTGGCGACGTGTCGATGGGAACAGGCTTTGACCCCACTGCGACCCACCTGCTTTGCCTGAAGCCTGCAAGGAATGAAAAATTCCTTTTCAGCATAGCTGCGGGAAAATGGGTACTGCATTGTCTATACTTGAAAGATTGTGAACAGGAAGGTGTGTTCCTCGATGTAAGTATGGGAGGATAAGTAGGAAACTTTACTCTGAGGTAACGAGTTTCTTGTCAAATAAAGACTGGTTACATTAAAAAGTGAATGTAACATGATTGACTGTTTAATATAGGAAGAAAAATACGAATGGGGCAACCCTAAAAGTCGAGACACTATCCCTCAACCCACTAGCGAAACGGAGAATCAGATTGCTGCAGCAGCGTACAGATGGAGACTGAAATTGTTGGAAAATCACGGCGGTGCTTTCCACGATATGGTTGCGTTGCTTATGGGACCAAAAGAAAAATGCTCACAGTATAAAAGATTGATCTGTGTCGGAGGTGGCACAGTTGTAGAAGCCAGGTGAAGTTGTTGGTTTTTTAAAAATGGTCTACAATAATTGCTGAACAAAAAAAGTTAATGAAGTGATGTTAATTTTGCTGTGTTTTATCCTCCACCACAGACCTCCGTACAACACTAGCCCCAAATCGAAGAAGATAACACACTGTTTTATACAAGTAAAACAAGTTGATCAGCCGGTGGATTGGGCAATGATGGCGAGTAAGGGGATTTTGTGTTTCTTCCCACAATATCTCAGCGATCATTTAACTGCGGAAAAACCTTTGAATCCCAAAGACTGCGTGCTGCCGGAATTCAGGAAATACCTGTCTCTTCTACCCAAGTAAACACCTGCGATGTATAGAACCAGTGATTAGATTTTAATAGACTTCAAAGCGACGATAACATTGTGTAATTATTTTTTTTATCGCTTGTGGATTTTCATTCTTCTGTCGAAGAAACCTTATGAAAAGAGTGAGTGTGTATTTGGTCACGCTATTGTAATATTTTGTACAAATCGAATAAGTATTCTTGTATTTTTTACATACAAGCAATTTTTTATTTTCCCACTGTTGTAGGGGCTTTTCACCAATTTTCTCCCCTTCCTGAATGCAAAATCTTTCATGCATCATTTACCTCAAAAGTACAGAATCACGGAATATGTAGTTCCAAACGAGAAATTTCTCCGTCAAAAGCGGTATTCTTTCATCAACGGGGTGACTGAAAGAAAAAACCGAATCATTTCAAACCTCGACGAAAATTTGAACGCCTAGACCGTTCAAATTTTAGCACTTCAACTATTTTGAAAGAATAATCGGGTTTCACGGTATAAAATCGCATCTTTTAATGCCTTGAGGTGAAATGAAAGTCACGTGACCTCGATATGATTTACACTTGGAATTTTCAAACGCTATTTTCTCAGCCAAAACACAGTCGATTGATGTGAAATTGATGTCAGTGACGTAAAAAAACTGAATAAAGGGCCTGCCAATCGTGGATTTTCGAAAATCGAGACGTAATAACAGTTTTTTAACAATATTGTTCTGGAATCCCAGGAAGTGCTGCCTCTCTCCACGAGGGGCAGCACCTCCTTGGGTTACAGAACAATATTGTTACACAAAATTCTGATTATGTCTTTCGATATTCGAAAATCCACGATTGGCAGGCCCTTCGTTCAGTTTTTCTACGTCACTGATATCAATTTCACATCAATCGAATGTGTTTTGGCTGCTAGAAGTGCGTTCGAAAATGCAAAGTGTGAAATGTCGCTATCTCTCTCGCACTCATATCGAGGTCACGTGACTTTCGTTTCCGAAATGAAAGTCACGTGACCTCGATATGATTTACACTTGGAATTTTCAAACGCTATTTTCTCAGCCAAAACACAGTCGATTGATGTGAAATTGATATCAGTGACGTAGAAAAACTCAATGAAGGGCCTGCCAATCGTGGATTTTCGAAAATCGAGACGTAATAACAGTTTTTTTTAACAATATTGTTCTGTAATCCAAAGAAGTGCTGCCTCTCTCCACGAGGGGCAGCACCTCCTTGGATTACAGAACAATATTGTTACACAAAATTCTGATTATGTCTTTCGATATTCGAAAGTCCACGATTGGAAGGCCCTTCATTAAGGTTTTCTACGTCACTGATATCAATTTCACATCAAGCGAATGTATTTTGGCTGAGAAAATAGCGTTTGAAAATTCCAAGTGTAAATCATATCGAGGTCACGTGACTTTCATTTCACCTTAACAACATTTCCTATGTTTCTCTCAACGACACATCATGTGTATAGGCGATCTCACAGTAGGTAACACACACAAAGTATTCATTGAAAAATGAGACAAGTTTTACGTATAAATTTGATACGAATAAGTAAGATGCGTTTTCAAAAATGGACATTTTTCCCGCGCGAAAAATCGATATATTAATTTTCTTACGATGGCTGCTAACTTCAATCATGTATACCAATGGGAATTGAATTCGAAATTGACAGCTGCAGATGATCGTGGGTAGTGGGTGACAGGTGACAGGCCTTAGTAGGTAACATCAAGTGGACGATTTCGACGAAGAGCCGACATACAGGAGTAAATCAATCGCCGTGGAAGTATAAGTAAACTCTGCCGCCCTCGAGGAGCCTACAAAAATTGGATAACACTATTCATTACGTTGATCAATCTCAACAATTGTCCATCTTTGAGGTTAGAACACAATACATTTGTTTATACCGTCGTAGCCGAAACTCCCAATATCGGATTCGAATTTCCGCATTTGTTATTTCATCCGCATTATCGCATTCCTCAAGAGCTGCTTGCTTTCAAACTTTAAAACCCGCCAAAACCTCGTTAATCCATTATTATGCTGATCGGTACAATGCTTCATCACTTCATTCACTTAATTTGCTTTTCAAATCAACAACCACACGTTTATGTGATGAAGTGAATCCTAGTAGCATGATTGTGTCCTACTGCCACAAATAAACAGGAATCTCTCAAACAATCAAGAAACCTCATAAGACCGTACGATCAAAAGCACGTACTTCTATACTGTACCAGAGAATGCCCAGATAATTGAAAACGACTAGTGTTACTACGATCATAAACCATCGGATGACCCTCGATGCTGTAGGCTTTAGAGTTGAAGCCAGTTTTACAAGTTGCTCGGCGCTTCCATGCACCTTCGGTCTTTGAACCCAAACGCTGCCCTTAAGTTCTGCTTCTCTGTCGCCTCTATTTCGTAAGCATGAGTCATGACATGTATGCAAAACAATAAGTCTCGAAACTCGAATAATTTCGTTTTTAGTACACATGTTGCCGTCGACCGTTCTCTGCGCAGTTACAGAACTGTGTGACTTTTGTTCACGCCTAGCTGATCCAGTGGTTTGAGTATAATATAGGATTGTGATACCGAATGAGTGGGATATATTGATCGCTGAGAAAGATGTGGGAAGGAGAATTGGGAAATGTTATCCTACCGACGATATCATCGATGCTCATATTTGTCTTCACCGTCAACATCGTCAGATATTTAATGGCCGAGCCACACATTCATATTCGAGATGCGACCAAAGAACATTCCTGGAGAATCATTAAAAAAATTGCTAAGGTAATTCGATACGGATGTAACACGTAATTTTTCATCCTCAAAAGACTTGTATTTCGATGGTATTGACACGCGCATCGATTTTAGGCACATTTTTGCAGCATTTGTGAGTCTCTGCTCTTGAACGTTGAGGGTCTTTATTGCGACTCGTGCGGAGTCTGTGCGGACCGTGGTTGCGTCAAGCTGGCTAATAAACGACTCAAATGCAAGGCTATCACACTCCCTGGTGACCAACCTATGAAACACGACTGGGTCCGAGGTGCGTAAAATTGTCCCTTTATTTGGCAATTTCCGCTTCTAAATACTCAAACCGATGTCGATACTGTAGGTAACTTGCCGATGATTGCGATGTGCGATGTCTGCGACGAAGAATGCGAGGCAGAACCAGGGCTGGTGGATTGGTGGTGTTGTTGGTGTCAACGCTGCGTGCATGAATTGTGTAAGCCTGAATTGCCTGGAGTAAGTATCGACGCGGATATGGATTTGTGTGTAATGAAGCGCCGCTATCTTCCCGACGTAAAACTTGACACAGTATTTATTTTTCCCTGGAGGAATGCGACTTCGGGAAGTTTAGGCTGATGATAGTTCCGCCAGGGAGTTTGGAGGTCGTGAATACTCGCAGCACCATGCGGCGTCGCCTGCATCTTCGTAAAATTAATCCTCCTCCATGGCCTAACTGGAGTCCTCTCATCATCGTCGGTTAGTTGAATTGAAGATTTGTATCCGCAGGCCTGGTAGCAGGTCTGTTTTCAACAAGTTTTGATAGAACAAGTCATCACGGAACTAATTTGCAAGTTGTTACGTCGCCGTTTCAGCTAACCGAAAATCAGGGAACAATGACGGTGATGAAATTTTATCACTATTCCGAAGGCTTGTGAACCCCGCTCAAGTAGTCGATATTGCTGAACGAGACCCAGTTGCCGCTTTAGAGTGGTGCCGTTTGCTGGGAGATGTTCGATGCAACATTCTCGTTGCTGGTGGGGATGGAACTGTCGCCTGGCTACTCAACACGATTCATAAACTACAACTGAAGGTTGATACACGCCTAATGAATGATCACGTTCACAGATCAGCCGTCAAGTTGATCATTGAACGGTGACAAACGGAATATATCTATTTGTTACGTCTCTTTTGTTTCATATAGCCTGTTCCGTCGGTCGCTATATTGCCTTTGGGGACAGGAAATGACTTATCTCGTGTACTCGGATGGGGAAAAGAACACAATTCAGACTTGGATCCAGCTGAAATGTTGCAACAGATACAAGCGGCACAGAAAGTAGACCTGGATAGGTGAGTTCCTACCCATAGCTGAGGTGCAATACGCGCAATTACTTGAGTGATTGTTCTTCAGGTGGAAAGTGACGGTGAAACCGTCCAGAGGACTTGGGCTTCGGAGTTCGAGCAAGGACTGTTTCATGTATAACTACTTGAGCGTTGGTGTCGATGCGCAGGTCACCTTGAGTTTCCATCGTGCGAGAGAGAGCTGCTTCTACTTATTCAGTCATAGGATATTCAACAAGGTGATATCATAGGGTAGTTTTAACACAAGCCTCTTTCATTCAATAAGAATTGTTCTCAACTTCAATCGCACCTGATTATTTTAGCTTTTGTACTTGTGCTTCGGCACGCAGCAAGTTGTTGAGCGAGAATGTAAAGATTTGGATAAAAAAATAGAGCTCTACTTGGATGGAAAGCAAGTGGAATTGCCATCGCTCGAAAGTATTGTGATTCTCAATATACCTTCTTGGGGCGCCGGTGTGAACCTCTGGAAAATGCTTCCCCAAGGTCTGCTATTACAGAAATGATCACTAGTGTTATTCGTGATTGACGCAATCGAGATCTAGACGTTTCTTTGACACTGAAATAATTGCAGGAACCGAAGGCGTAACGGAGCAAAGTATTAATGATGGAAAATTAGAAGTTGTAGCGATATACTCCTCGTTTCATATAGCACAACTACAAGTTGGTCTCTCTCAACCTCATGTTCTCGGACAGGCCTCGAACGTCAAAGTCAGTATGAGAGAGTTGCTACCGGATAAGTGTGTACAAACGACAATGTTCAACCACGCCTTTGTTCACAGATAAAACTGCTTGGTTCATGCGCAGTGCAAGTAGATGGAGAACCTTGGTATCAGCACCCAAGTGAATTTAATATAACATACTGCGATCAAGCCTCGATGTTGAAGAGTACAGACTATTGACTCATCTGCGTATCATAAATGTTACGATATGCCAACGTATATGTACTTAAAATTACGTTTCACTGGTAATTTTACAATTTTTACTCTGGAAAAAGGGTCGAGATACGGTACTTTAGCATTAATATGAACTATCATAAGTTACTCTTCTCCTCAATTTCATTCTAGCGAGTATGGCATTTACTGATACATTCTACTATACGTATACCATATTAGCTCTTTACGAAATTCAAGGTATTACTTCTGCATGTTAATTTTTAATACTTACAAGGATCAATTTATTTTTTATTTGAATTTATTGAATTGAAAAACTTGATATGTTTGCAAATCTCACTAGTCATTAGCTGATAACGTTCGCAATTCCATCATAATCAGGTATTTAACGATATCTTAGAATTAATAATACAAAGATCTGATGTAAGGCAAAAGTATCGATATTGCAGTTCATATTGATGGAATCAAAATGTCTTCGAATTTATGAAATAATCTTGGAATCCTCAACTTTCCCTGCTCAGTCTGATAGTCTTATTATTATTTTTTATCCACCTCTAATCAGGTTTGCTTACATTATTTCAAGTACAAACCCGGTTGTCAAGAAACATATATTGAGGAAAAATAGCACACTAACAAGCCAAAGGGAAAACCCAAAGGAAACAGTGCACCATTATTATTGTTATTACCATTATTGTGTACATTTATTTTTATCATAACACGAGGTAAAACGTGCAAAATACACATTTTACGTAATGCAACATGACTATAGATAGTCTTCCCCGATCTGATACCGAAGTGTATTCGTTTCTACAAAAAGTAACACCCTTTTTTTTATTCACTGACAAACTTTCGCTGTACGATTGATTCATACTGATAAATTCCCCACGCGAACTCCACTCCATATAAATGTAGTAAAACTAGAAAATAAAAGGGACTGGTTCCAGAAATGATAAACTGATGGTGAAATAGTAACAATTATTTCTTTAAAGTTACTGAGCGAACAGGTCAATGATCTATAATTATAGTATAGGTATGTACAAGTGCAGTGAGCATTGGCAAGCGACCATTCAAAAAGTCGCACAATGGTCTATCAAGTACGTGAAATGGAATAAAAGCTCCATAAAATTTTCCGACAAGAATCAGCCGATATTGAAAGCTTGTTATGGAACAGATTAAAAGTGAAAACTATACACTGCATCGAACCACATACCGCAGACGGCTTTGTAACAAGAAGCTATTGGAATTAGTGTAATATGAAACCATAATAGAATCAAGGTTGACTAAACATGATCATGTGTCAATGGATATAGCTGTAAATATAAAATCTATTGGCTTATGGCAGAATAGATTCGCTATAAACACATGAACAAGGAAATCTTGATTATGTAGATTATTTTAATTGGTCTCCAAATTGAGCAAACTCCGATTGATATTAGTTGTCAAATTTAAAGAGATCAGGTAAACAGTAAAATCTCATAATCATCGATCGACTATCATTTACAAATTATTTATGTATATCGGGCAAGTCCTTAAGGCTTCAGGTTTGAGTATTTGTTTAACCAACTCGTGACAAACTTATGAAAATATTCTTTATTCAATGAGGGTCCCAGCGAACAATTGTTTTATTCAATATTTGCTGAATCATGATGAGTGGTAAGACGTCACGAATCAATGATTAATTTTATGCAAGTTGTACACCTCGATGTGTCGTAAAATAATTTATCAACACTTGACATCAAATGCAGACGATGGTCAATATTCGTGTATTAAATAAATATTCCATAATTATATTTGTTTATCATTTAGGACATGTCATGTATGTAGATGAGAAAAAAATATATATATTATGTATCAAGTCCGACAGTAATTAGATAAAAGTATATGCCAGCATATACAAAACAAATGGTATGTTCAACGGAATGCAACAGCTGGAATTTGTTATACTAAAAAGAGTCTATCCCGTAGACTCTCGACTTCACGTACCACCGTCAAATGTACCAAGCAATCATAATTCTAGTCACATTCCACACAATAGGTACTCGTAATCTGCGAATACACTATGCAGAGCAAAATTTACTATGTTAGAATAGAATTAGTTCTGTATGACCTATGCTATGCATCTTTTTGATCGAACAGTTCAAAGCATTCGGTTCTGAACTGTAAAATTGCTTAAATTTGTGCTAATTTCGTTGATCTTTTCGATCGTATTTACACAAATTGAATAACTATCGTGCTAGTTTGGAGCATCATTGAGTTTTAGGTGTGAAGCCAAAATTTGATCGAAGTTGCTCCAGGAAAACGAACGTGAGGATCGTATGTGGTGCAAGCCGGACGAATGCAGGTATGTATCCCTGCAATAAAAGATTCAACTTAAAACTCTGAGTCTGTACTTGCGACCACATATACCACTCGAACGGACGTAAAGCTTGCCTTGAAAAATCCTAAGGGTCCAAGTTTTGCGGTATAAAGAATAAGCTCCATTGTACTCTGAAATGATATGGAAGTTTCACTTGATGAAATAACTCAGGGTCCAGAGAAATATAGCTCACCTTGAATTCTCCAGGCTTAGCATTCATCGCTCTAGTTTTCAGGACATCCAAGGGCTGGGTGAGAGTTGTCGCAATCGCACCCTGCAAGATAAATTTAGATTATGCCATTCGTTCCAATACGACTATTTGAGATAATGTATCGTTCGCTCAGATACTTACCGCTGACAAGCTAGATAGAAAATGTGTTGTTGGATTATCAGTGAACATCCCGGATTCTAGTAACAGCATCTTAATCTGATCGTAGAAACTGAGTTGACCAATCGTCATCAGGGCAGCTCTACTAGTCGCGGTTGAACAGCCGTTGAAGAGCCTCAAGAAGCCTTCTTCTCTCCATACCCTGACTAGACCATCCAACGCATGTTTATAACTGTAATGTTAATTTTTAATATTACTTTCAGAGTTCTGTTGCAGATGTAAAATAGAATGACTCGAATTCGTTCAAAGTTTGAAACGTGTATTACTTTCTCCGTAACTCCGCTGCTACTTTGACGTCATTCTGCATTCGTACATTGATCAGATCTGCAGGAGTTCCGACGACTCCTCCGACCGCACCCGACACCCCAGCCAATAATAATCTGTGATGGAAGGGCGAGGTGTAGCCCGGAGACTCCAGCGCTTGCTTTCCTACCTGTGAATTGAGATCGGAGCATGGTAGAGTACTGAGTAAATGAGCCTCTGGATTGACTATTACCTCATAACAGCCAAATCTGGTGGTGGAGTAAGTTAGTTGACGAAGAAGGGAGGCTGTTAGGCCGCTATAGAGTGCTAAGACTCCTTGTTTCTTAATTATCTCTATAGTTATCTTTGATACTGAAGATTTACCCTCTTGCTGGGTCTGTAGATGAACCTGTGAAATTTATTGAAACTTTAACAAACAGAATTTCTCAATTGGTTTTTCAAGTTCCCCACACATCTACCACCGGTTCGTCTTCACAGGACGATAATCTAGTCTAGTTCGAGTCTAAATTTTACCTCGAACTCGCAGATTGTAACGCTAGCTATATTTAATCTATGTCTCTATAAATGGGTGATCAATACTTTCTCTAAAGGGCAGCTTAGTCAAGACATTATACATTTTGAAATACAGGGCAGGTTCAAGTTAGTGGAATTCGCTATCGGATGAATCATTTGTTAATTGATACCTCGCTGTAAATCACTCGAGGCCACGAGTCACAGTTTCCATGCAATTCAACATAAATAATAGAGAAAGAGTGAGTGTGATGTTATCGAATCAGGCAAGTCACTACGATACGTTGAGAGATACAACCGGAACGTTTCACGTGGTGAATTAGAAATTCTTATACCCCGGTCGAATTCGATGCAACAAGATACTTGGGCGAATAACGACTCGAATGTTGTACAGAATTTATGTAGAAACTCTGTATAATTACTGTGGGTATTTTAAACTCGGTCACACGTTGATTGCGTAATACTTGTTACATAAATGTTATGTTTGAAAATATATTTTCCAATATTTCTATCCATGCTACTCATTTCCTGAAATATAAATAGACTTTATGCTCTTTTCACAGTTGCCACCTAAAGTGAAGAGAGTGCAGGCAATCAAGTGTAACGGAATTGGACAAAACTGGAGCAAACTCTACTGATCCAATCTGGTATACGATAAGACGTTGAATGCTCACGTTAAAAAATTTCAAAGACCTTAAACAGCGAAGAAGAGCCGTAAAGATACGAGTTTATATTTACCCATAGTCAAGGTTTTCTCAATCTTATAATATTCGAATAGAATTATGCTCCCAATTCGTCGCTCGAATATTTTTACGGCGAACGGTTCTAACATTGTCAGTCTTTCGGAGGAAGGATGACTCAATGTGGCGCGAAGAAGGTCTAAAATAAGGATCTGACGTATAATTATAGATCTGTCAAAGTTTGTCGTCATCCAAGTGTTTTGAGAAACTGATCTGCGGACTCATAAAAAGATTGATACGAATTTTGAGAAACAATTAATTCATTTCTCATTACCTTGTACCAAAATAGTCAATGCTTGGCAATATTGGTTCTAGAGAGTGCTGCCAAGTGAATCCCACACCGATATGTTACTTCTTCCAGATTAGACGGTAAAGCGATAAAATTGAGTTTGACCATCAAGAATTCCCGTGCTACGAGGTATAAACTCGACATTGACGATGAGACCGTTTTGAAAATATGATACCATTAGCTGCTATGCATTCAAGTCCGTAACAAAAAAAAGTGTTGAATTTGTTTTTAAAACTTCAACTGTACCTTTAACAAATCCAACGGATGGGTGACACATGCGGCACCAGCTGAGGCCAATCCCCCAAAATACCAACGGGAAAGTTTTTCATTTTTTATACTCATGATTACTAATTACCGTTGCTTAATCTCGTCTAGTGTAAAAGATTATAAAACTGAAAATAAAATTGAGATCGATGGTCATTTAATCATGATGAGATCGATAGGCATGTATAATAATTAGAGGTCAATTGGAGATAAAGAATCAATGACCTAGCTGAGAAACCGAGAGCGACGTGACAAATTAATGAGTTTGAATGAACCGAGATGATAGCCAGAGCTGTTCCCACACTTTTACATAAGAGGTAGGCTGTACACAATGTCAATGTTTATCACGCTCTTTGCACAAACATGGGAATTAACAAGTATACACGTATACGTCATCTGAATGGATAAATTTTAATATCATTACACTTGCCTGCGCGAAAGAATCAGAAAGTGAATGAGTGATTATTATGCAAACTTTGAAAAATATTATCGCCGCGAGCCGAGATAAGGAAACTGGTGATATAATCAGGACTGGGGTAATTCAATACTCCCGTTTCCAATGTGCATTCCAGATCGAGAATAGTGTATAATTATATAATTCCAACAAAAGTTGGGAAAACGACTTTACGCCACCAGGAACGTTGGATCGAGACATTACAGAATGCCAAGAGACCTGTATAGTGACATAAAAAGTCTTACGCTTTGGGCTAAAAAACAAATTATTATCCATGTAAAGTCTACTCAATCTGCGGTCCACGTTGGCGATTGGATCGTTCTTTTCAGTTACCAAGCTACGGTCCATCCACGACTGAGTAGACTTCACGAAAGCACTCGGCGTAAATATTACTACATTGTTATCATCGTACAGCTTTGTTATCATAGACCGTGATGTCACGATACCGAGCAATGCAGGAACACAAACAATGGAATCTGCATGCATCTTACACTTGACAATCTTGATTCAAAATCACTCTACCCTACTGCAAATTTCCAGGTGGAAAACCATAGGAAAATCCACCTGGAAATTTGCAGTAGGGTATTCAATTGTAAGTCGGATCTAATACACTACCTGCAGCTGCTACCTACTTGAAAAGCTACCGAAGAATAATAAATTGCTGCACGTACACGAATTCGATCACAATCTCATTCAACTCAATCAGAACATAGTACCTGGGTGTATAATCGTTAAACATGTTTCTTTTCTGGTTGACATTCAAGAGAACAGAAGTAAATACAGGATAGTGCTTTTGAAAATTTGTTAACGACATTCAGTCAGATTTGAAGAATAAAAGTACAGAAGTATGCGGAGCTTATCGCAGAGTGCATCGTTCGCGTCACGACGAAACTTCAGTTACAATCCAGGCTCCAGAAGTAATTGACGTTGATACTACACTTCCGACCGGATATAAAAACATGCATGACCATGATTCATACTAATTTGTGAAGACAAAATTGAAGGGAATTAACTTATTTTAGCGCAAACTCGTTGCGTACGTGAGCGAGGAGGTCGATTCGAGGATACATAAAAGCGGAAAGAAGTATACGTAAAATTCACTTACGTTCTCGCCTTTAAGGACTAAGCTAGGATAATGGACACAACGGGATGAATAAAACAAGGTAATGACGACGGAGTTTGAGTATAACCGTCGGAATCTGGCCCAGCTAATGTGTATAGAGCGAAAGACGATACGCTCACTCGGCCAGTTCGCGGATTACTGCTAAAATACGATATGTAGAATCTCGAGCCGAGCTACGGGTGCCACGGTTGAAGAGGGAGCGACGAATGACCGTCACGAAATCCCCGCCATGTGGAACGTAGATCGAACGAGTATCGATAGCCTCGTGCGCCTCGTGTTGAGTTGAAAAGAAATACGGGAGAGCAAAAAAGAGAGAGAGCGAGAGAGAGCGAGGCGAGCGGGCACGTTGTTCGCGTGAAACGTGGACTGAAATGTGACTGGGGAATTATTATTTACGTTCATATCAGTTCTGATTACTTCGAGGACTGAATACCCGGGCCTAACATCCATGAGGATTAATTTATCGCTGATTAATCCGACTCGTTGATATTTCAAGGTGAATAATGAACAATTTGCCAAATTTTCCTCAACTGTCAAACGAAAAATTCGCTATTCTTCGATCAGGGAACTCATTGATAGGTTAGGGTCAGGGTTAGGTTATGTTGTACTGTCAAATCTTAACGCATTGTCGGATTACTTGATAACTAAACTGCGTCGTAATTTGCGAGCGTGGATCTTCGATCAGATATTACCGACTCAATAAACTCACTTGCTGATTCGGTTGTGCGTCGAAAATTACGCTCGTAAATAGCGATTGTATCTCTTCTCGCAACACGCGGCTTTCCGATCTCCGTTACCACGTGACAAATTCAGATTATTTTTACTGGTATACAAACTGGAATGAGTAAGATGTTAAACGGAAATAGAAGAAGCTAGTAAACCACTTGGGGAAATAATAACGAGTTTTTTTTTCAATTTTGAATTAATCTCCCTTTCAGAAGATAACGGAAAGCCCGAAGATGACGGATTCGGTGTGCTCGGCGCTTGGAATAGACAGAGTAGACATGTGCGGGAAGACTATACTGATAGAGGAGCAACACGGCAGCGATGCCAACTTCATTGTGAACGCGGTAATCTCCGGAACCTTGCAAAAGGGTCAAGGGATCTGCTTGGTTCTGTTCCACAACACCTTCGGGCATTACCACAACGTGGGCATGAAGTTGGGCTACAATATGAAGGTCCTGAGAGAAAGAGGGCAAGTGACCGTTGTCGAGCCTATGAAGATAGCTGCCAGCAATGTCGAGGACTTGGGGCACGACTCCGTGGACGCGGCGAACGTGGACCTCACCAAATCGAGCCGTAACAAAGAGTCCGTGGACGATATCGGCATCCCGGACATAATGAAGCTGGACACGACTCTGGTTCGTCAGCTTTTTCTACCGATAAGAAACAAAGTTTACGAAATGCTCAAGTCAATGGGATCGGTGAACGTGATCGTTGACGATCTCAGTCACCTGTTCGACATCGGCCTGAGCCTCAGAGATGTCTGGTTTTACGTGAGATATTTGAGATCCCTCATGGAGTTTGAGCCCATGATTTCCGTCTGTATCATGACCCACACCTACAGAGCTGACCCGGACACATGTCAGCCAGACATGATTGCCATAGGGCTGAAGCACATGTCTGACTTGATCGTTAGCGTCGAACCGCTGAGTACAGGTCACGCCAACGACGTATCCGGGAAGATAAATATAAGATGGAAAGTGGACGAAGTGAGGAGGAAGTATCATTGGGCCGAGAAGACTACGTATTTGTATAAGCTGCTGGATCGTCAGGTGAAAATGTTTGCACCTGGATCATCGTCATTGTCGTAGCACAGATTAAAAGAATGTGCATATCACAGACAGGAGTCGGTGGGATTCCAAGTCGCATTTCTTTTTTTTTCTACCGTCGATGATCATGTTTTGTAATTCATATCAATCAATATGGCATCTTGCGAATCAGAAGCTATTATGGCTCCGCAGTCTGCGAGCTCAACATCGAAGAGCAATGAATCTTTTAATGCGTATCGTAATTCAGACATTGCAGTACGAATCATTGTCATTCGAAGTCTAATTATTAAACATCATTATTATTATTATTATTGAAACAAACGGTATATCACACAGATGTCGATAATTAAAAGATATTTTATTCGTGTGATTTCGTTCAGTACTTTTACCCTGCTTATGTGTTATGTATTTATTGAAATATAGGAAGAACAATATCGTTCAATTACCGTACTACATTATTCATTTTATTTATTTGGAGTGCTTTTTGAAGAAGCATTTCATATTGTACATATTTTTCGTGTAATAACGCGTGTATTTTGGATGCAATTGAACACTGATCCTTCAAGACGCCGGGGCAGTTGTGTTCTTCTTCCACATATTGAGATGCGGTATTTTTCAGATTATTTGTACCGGAAACTTTAGTTTCGTTGAACAAGCACGTTTACGTTGAGGAAGAGAGTCGAATCTCGGCGTGGGCTTGCAGACAGTCCCACTGTCCGGACCCACCAGGCATTTCAGCATATTGGAAATTCTTGTGAACATATGTTTGACCGATAATGTGAAAAATCAACAATCTGCATAATGACTCGTAAATGGAGACATGTGCACTGATGAGCTAATGACTGGGTAAATGTTGTGACGCCTTGCTTGCTCAACTAGAGACGTAGCTAGAACCTGTATGGCAATATTACATTCACAGATCGACTTGGGACAACAAAAAATAGCAATTATCGTATAACACCTGGGATGTTCTACAATTATAATAGCACACCGGCAAAAATCAAAAGTCAAAATATCGGCGACTAAAAAGGCCCACATATTATTTGATTGGAATAAAAATGCATATATCGTTTGTTGTTAATCGAAGAATGCAAAACGGAAATTGAGGGCCACAAATTCCTGATGATACGTCGAAAAATCTATTCCTACATCGTCACAACTTCTTTCGGTTGAAAATCATCCAGATTCAAAATGCCGTAACTTCGTGTCGAATACTCGCACAGAAAAGGTCAGAAGCGCATTTTCAAGCTTAGGACTGTGGCTTTCATGAACATGTCTTTGTAATTCAGCGAACGCCAGTTTCTCTCCACATTTTTATTTTTACTTCAAAGATATTTGTGTCGTTTTCTCGAAAGAAAATGTCAACTCGGAGATCACGTACGACGAGAATGAATATGGGGGGATTCCATAGCATTTCACCCAATCGGTGAAGGTCACCGACGCCGATCTTGATGTCAATTTTTTTTTCTCTATTTGTGCATGAAAATGAGTGAACACGTGTTCGGCCGTTTTTCAATTCAGCCACGTTTTCTATTTTTTTGAATTTTCCAATTTTTCATCAATTTCGAAAACGGACTTTTTTCAACTGGCTCTAACTTCAAGAGCTTTGACTTTTTTCGAAAAATGATAAAGACATAAAATGTCCCAAAAAGACCGAGCTTTTCGAAAAAAAAATGCAATTTTTTCCAACTACACAGTTCTGGGATATTTTTGATAATAGAGAAAAATGGAACATGAAAACTTGTCTGCTCAAAGTTAAAATTGATTTCCCTGAGATTTCTCGAGATTTGTCCGATTTTTTGGCACCTATGATGGTGTAACTTCCGAACTAATCCGAGGCCCATAATTTCTTTGGAGGATAACTTGATTGTTTACAGCAAAAACCTAAAAAAAAAACTTTGAGCGACCGTAAGAAACGATCCGTTCATCAGAAGAGGGCTAACAAAAACTCATTCTCAAGGTGACAGTCTCGTAGATAATAAAATTCGACCGGGTTTCAACCCCTTCACCCAATTTTCATCACTCAAATACGTGTTCAGTAAACTGTCGAATTCGTCCACCTTTTTTAACCAAGCATGAAGTGTTTGGAATTCGATGTAAAACAAAAACTCTCCCTAGACCTGAATCGAGGGGTTAACCACTCGTCGATCGACCGTACACCTGACTTCAAGACTTCATGAAGTCAACTGACTTCCTGCACTGACTCCAACTGACTTCAACCGACTTCGAGTGATTTCAGCTGACTCGCTGACTTCATGTGACTTCAAGTCACGTCAAGTGACTTCAGCTGACTTCAAGTGACTTCGGTTGACTTCAAGTGACTTCAACCGACTTCAACTGACGGTTGGGCAATGCGTACACCTGATTTCAAGAGTGATTAACCCCTTGTCCTGGATAGACCCTCTGCGCGAGGTGTTAAGGGGATGCTCCACTCGATTGTTACAGACAGTCAGATATCTCCGAATATCCAAGTCCACGGAAGTGAATCGCAAAAATAAGATGCACAGCGGAATTCTACGCGTCACTCCGAACAGATACGTGCAAGAATATTTTGGATTTTGTCGGTAACAATTGAGTGGAGCATCACTCGTCGATCGACTGTACACTTGACGTTATGACTTGAACGTCGTAAATATGTACTTCTGAAGTCGAATGGCTTCAAATGACTTCACCTGACTTCACATGGCTTTAAGTGATTCTATAGGTGACCAGACGGTGACCTAAAGTGAGTTTCCAGCAAAATGTACGCAAGACTCCAAGAGTGGCGAGCCTCTTAAAATAGCTAACAAAAAGGAGGGTCGAGCCCACTCGGTACTAGATACTTATTGCATTGCACATGACAACGATAAAAGAAGGTGAACGGAGTTCCTCGAACAAGAGCCGGTCGGGGTAATAAGCAGTTCGGACGAGAGCTCCAGCTTTAGCGGCTGCAACAGCAGCCACAGCAGCTGCAGAAGGTGGAACCGAGGAAAGCGCGTGAGAGGCCGCAACCTCTCCGACTCCAGTTCGAGTGACGGAGAGTAGGGGGCACCTACATGCCGCCTCAATCCCGAGGAACACGTTACCAGAAGAGCAGAACATCAGATCTAACCGATCTCACGTTTTTTTTTGTAGTTTCATTCATGTCAATTCAATTTCCAGTAATTGAAAATCATGTAAAACAATTTTCATTTCTTCATGTCAGGCAGAAGCCACAGAATTTATGAATCAAAGACAAAATTCCTCATAGGAGAATACTCTGAAGCCAATCATGTTTCAATTGTAATAAGATGGGATAATACCAATATACGGCTCCTCTGCCACACGTACAGAAAGGGTCGAAGGAGGTTCAAAACTGAAAACAGAGCTTATATAAACAGCGTCAGATTAGAACTCGGAACAATTTGCTCCGCTATAACTCAAATTATCAACTTAGATTCCTTTTTGTTGCACAACTTCGCACACACCGTCAATTCCGGATCAGAGATCAGTCGAGACTGATCATCAGACAACGAGAGTGCAGTGTGTTACAGTACAGTATCGATGAATGATTACCTCACTTTTCATGTGTACCTACTTGCAATTCCAAAGGTAATTCGTTTGTCGTGGTAAAATGAAGCCCCATAAAATGTCGAATTTGATTTGGAAGCACCATTGTGGCCACTGCACTATTTCTGGCCAGCTCTCCAAAGTTGGTTACTGATTTCTGGCACTCAGTATCGATCAAGTTATTCGCAGAAAGAAAGTATTGATATTGAGGTGGCCAAAAACGGTATATCCGCCATACCGGCTGGTCATGAGTTTTAAAAAAAAAATCACGTTCTTGGAATAAAAAGAAAATTTGATAGTTTATTCAAAAGTTCGGTGTCACGTTGGAAAATGACAATTTTCATTCTATAAACGCGACTTTTTGAAATAACCTGATTTTCAAGAGCTTCTATTTCAGCAATGAATATGAATTTCTCAGTTTTTTTAATGCGAAATGAAAGGGTCATTGAGTTTTCAGTTTTCACAAATAAAAAATGAAAAGATTTTTAAAAAATTGTGAGATCAATTTACCCAATCGAATGTTAAGCTCGCTTCAAAATTGCACATTTGAAAGACACTGCGAATAAAGTACTTCAACCCGATTATTGTGACTCATTTATTGGCCCAGAAGCTGCAATCAATTTGACATGCCTGACCTACTCCCATATACAGGGGGCTCTGAAGATAGTAACGGGCTGGTGCAGGGACCGAACAGTTTCGGTCAACCAATTAATAGCAAAACGGAACTCGTAGTATCAATCAACAGGACCGTTCAGAACCGTCAACCCCAACGTGGCAAAACTATCATATCACGAAGGAACAAACCGTGCAAAAAGTCCAGTGCATCACTTTGGCTGTGCCGGAGCGCGGTGGCATGACCTGGCGGTGGCAGCCAAAAAAATCAAAGATTTTACAGATGAAATAAACCCCTGCAAAGATGAAGGTCATCGAAAAAATCTTAGAGGTCGCTCAGCGGGGTCAAAAAATTGAGCTGTCACCCGCAAACTGATTTTTGACTTTCATATTCCTCACCCTTCCAATTTCCCTATGGTTCTAATAATTAATGAAGGTGTTCCAAAGTTCACTCATAGAACATTGATGATTAGAGGTCGCTGAATACCTCCGAACAAAGGTATTTTGCCCAAATGTCAAACAAAAAATTTCACTAACTCCACCCCTCACCTTCTAAATTTATTCCTACTCAACATCTCTCAAAGCACATAAAATTTGAATGGAATCGATTTGCATTCGGTGGTCGCTCAATGATTCTTATTTATTCATCAATGATTGAGTGACCCCTAAATGTGCACCTTCAGTTTTGGTGAAAAATCTTCGAAAATCTTCGGTAACAAAAAAGTGCCCCAATCGAATCGGCTGAAATTTTTACACAGCATATCTTTTTCAATGCCAAAAGTTGTCTGAAAATTTCATAGTGGGCCGAGCAGTGGTTCAAAAGATACATCCACATATATTCGCACAGTGGCGAGAATTCGGCGATTATGAGGTCGCAAAAAAGTTTTTTTCGGCCGCAGTTCAAAAATTCAAGGGCGATCGCGAGTACGCGAATAAGGATGATAAATATTGATCTTGAATTTTCGAATCGTGGCCAATAAAAACTGTTTTGCGACCTCATAATCGCTGAATTCTCGCCACTGTGCGAATATTTGTTGACGTATTTTCTGAACCACTGCTCGGCCCACTTTGAAATTTTCAGACAACCTTTGGCATTGAAAATTTCAGCCAATTTGATTTCGACACTTTTGAGTTATGAATGATTTACACTCATTTTGTATTAAAAATACACTTGAACGGGGTATTAAAAATCTGATGAAAATACTCTCGAAAAGTTCACGAAAAACCCCCAAAATTTTCGTATCCGAACTTTTTTCATACATCGTTCACGTTTTGAGCTAAGTAGGCGCGAAAAATGAAAAAAAAAAAATTGAAAATCAATTTATGATTTTTGGTAATGGAATGATAAGTCGAAAAAATCTGAAAAAAAATCGCAGTTCATCCTTTCAACATGTAGTTTGACTGTGCGAAAGTACAAGCAGTTCGAAAGGGGTCAGGGCAAAAATCTCGTTTTTTAGTCGATTTGACGTGGAATCCCCCATGATGTACATCCTCAAAACCCCCTTTTTCTAAATGAATTTCCACATTCTAATCCAATGTTATATTTATTTTTTGCAAAATACATAGTCACTTTTGAGATAAATATATTCGTTGTCGGCTAGGGTTTTTTTTTTTTTTAACAAATCGTGCGCATGTTGTTCTGTCCGT
>JAEUYN010001337.1:0-34204 GCA_018257835.1 Euura lappo | reverse complement strand
AAAGTCATCCGGAAATACCCGAAGTCTTCCGGAAATACCCGAAGTAAATCGAAGACATGACAGGATTTCAATCCCTCAAAACCCCCATGTGAACCCCGTAGACGTCAGGAATCCCTCAGAACCCCCATGTGGACCCCGTACATGTCAAAAATGCCTCAGAACCCTCATGTGAACCCCGTACATGTTCAGAATACCTTCGAACCCCTATATAAATCCTGTACACGTGAAGAATCCCTCAGAACCCCAAAGTGAACCCCGTAAATGTCAAGAATACCTCAGAACCCCTATGTCAACCCCGTACATTTCAAGAATACCTCAGAACCCCTATGTGAACCCCGTTCATATAAAGAATCCCTTAGA
Source organism: Euura lappo (assembly GCA_018257835.1). Classification (NCBI taxonomy): domain Eukaryota; kingdom Metazoa; phylum Arthropoda; class Insecta; order Hymenoptera; family Tenthredinidae; genus Euura; species Euura lappo. The sequence continues at coordinate 33,844 of JAEUYN010001337.1, read as the reverse complement.
AACCCTGTACAAGCCTATCCTATTTTGTGTGCGTAGCACACATCATGGCGACTTTGAAAAAAAAAATCACTCTTTTTTCATTCCGATTTTCAGATCGATGTACTATTATTGAACCGATATATCTATATCGAATCTGAGACATCTATATGTATACAATTCCATGTGTCGATATACAATATCGATTCCGAATTTGATACATCGATATATTACGATCTCGATCTCGACAGAGACAATAATAATAATCTTTATTTATACCCATAGCAATATTGGGCAATGGTGAGATACATATGTCTAAATACAATAAAAAGAAAATTAAACTCACAACTAACTGATAGAATTAAAGAGGCAAGACTAACATAAGAAGAGAAAGTAAAGATTAGATAAAAATTTATAAATTGACCACAGAGTTTGAAAATTGAAAAAGTATATAGAGAGAGTGAACATAAAGAAAAAACTGCAAACTAGATAAATAAACAAAGCAATACCAAAATAATAAAATACAAAATCAATATAAAGAGAAAAACAGAAAGACGGAGATAATTCAAGTTGGAACAAAAGTAAGGCCTGCATAAGGACAGAAACAATCAAAGTCAGATTAAAATAAAAATAAAAATATATATATATAAAATAAAACTAAAGTAAGATAAAACTAACACTAAGCAAATATAAAAACAAAACTAACATAAATAGACCATAAGTAAGAAAAAATAAAAATAAAATTATAAATTGAAAGTCAGAGTTTAACTAAAACAGAAAACACACTGATAAAAACATAATTATAACGAATCCGATACATTGATTTATATAGATATCGAATCCGATAAATCGATATACATATGTATTATGTGGATATATCGAGATCGATGAAAGTTTTAAATTACTAATGAGTCTACAAAATTTTCAAACATAGGTATAGCACAATTTCAACTTCACGAAATTAAGGTAGTAGAAATCTCTGAAACTTCGCCCACGTATTGATTCAGATGCTATCTAAATGTCTGTGCAATTCTAATGGGACTGACCGTTCCATACGTGAGATAATTGCAATCAAAATCAGCAATCCTTACACGTAAGCCCCATGCCTAACGCACGTAAATGCCAGGTTTTCTTTTCTGGTGCTCGAACCATCGTCAGTAATTTCACAAAAAAACACGCAGGTACAAAGGGCTACTACCGGTCTATTCTCTGAAAATTTCACAATTCTTTACCGTTCATTTTCGAAAATATAGACGTGGAAAGTTCGAAATATCGTCGATTCCCTCTCATAGTCGGTCTTGCCTCACACTTGCGCAACTGCGTTCTTTTACGTTAACCCATTCAAATGCCGGTCTGCGGACAGTCCTAACCGAAACTGTTGTCCCGCAGATTGAAGAAGAGTCCTACTTTTTTGATATTCACAAATATTATTTACGATCTCAATCACTTCAGTGCTAATAATATTACGCATTTTGAAGTAAATGATGAGCTTTGAGGATAAAATTATTCAAACTTATGCGCACTGACTGATTACGCGAACTTGAACTAAATTTTATTGAGACTGTCGTAGAGGTACTTCCTTAACAAAAAACTATATTACTTTCTACATGAATAAATAAAAAAATGACCACAAATATAAACATCGAACGGGGGGTTGGCGCGCGAAGCGCGCAGGGGGGCGAAGCCCCCCTAGTATATATATATACATATATATATTGAAACTCCGGATGGGACCGTGCTTCAGAATAATAAAGGATTCCCTCAAAATGATTAAGACGAAGCGTGAGAATAAATATTTCAGGAAAAAGAGGATTTATTTGTGAGCGGAAATATGTACGTGTTAACTCTTGAAGGTTTGAAAACCTTCTTTACAGAGGGGACGGGGATAATGTTACGTTACGAGTTACGTTACGTTACGTTACGTTACGTTGAAGGTTAGAAGGGAGGGGGGGTCCGTTACGTTATGAAGGTTTGAAAACCTTCTTTACAGAGGGGATGGGGATGGGGGCGGTTACGTTACGTTACGTTACGACGTTACGTTACGTTACGTTACGTTACGTTACCCCGGTGGAGGGGGGGGGCTGGGGATCGTTACGCGTTACGCTGGAGACCGTTACGCGTTACGCGTTACGCTGGGGCATGGGGGGGGAGGGGACTTCGGGTATTCCCGGATGACTTCGGGTATTTCCGAGAGACTTCGGGAATTTCCGGAAAACTTTGGGTATACGCGTTACGAGTTACGCGTTAGCTCCTCTTAGTTACCCAGAATCTCCCAGGAATCCCCGGAAACCTCCACGGGGAAAACCTCCAGAAAATTGGAGTCATGCGACTTCGGTACATCGGGAAAGGTGTTTTATAAATTTATATTTTATAATGTATATATTAAATTATAGGAATATAATAGGAATTAAGTTATAGGAATATTGTGAAAATTCATTGATTTCATTGATTCATTGGTTCACTTTGGTTTTTTTTCGTTTTTTTTTTTCAACAATTATACTACGTATAATATATAAACGTATAAACTAGCGATTTACGTATACCATCATTTTCCCACAACTGTTTCAGCCGGTTTTCAAACCAGCTTTTAGCGATGCAGCGAAGCTGCATTACTAAAAGCGTTTCAATTTCGATTGTCTCCTAGAGACAAGTTTTTTTTAAAAGTCTGTAACAGGACTGATATTCACAATAATGCTGGTCGTCGAAGCGACCAGAAGATTCAGTTATTTCTCTTCAGTTATTTAACATGCGAAGATATATCTTTTAAGTCATGCACAAAGTGTTCATGAAGTGGGGAGGCACGTCCGTTACACTGCCCCCCCCTCAAACGTAGAGTCGACCCGACTCGGAAACAGGTCGTCGGGGACGACGCGCTGGGTGTTGTCTTCCATCGAGAGAAACGGAGCTGCGGCTCAAAGGGTGGGTCGTTCTCTCGACTACCGCGCGGCATTCGTCTTCACTCCCAGGGTAAACCGCAGAAAACCCCGAGAACGCGGTCAAACACCAACTCTTGTCCGTGAATCAGGATCTCAGGAACTCGGGAGCTGAGAATCTCAGGAAATCAGGAACCCGACGATCTCAGGAACTCAGGAAAATGAGGCCTGGGGAAGTCCAGGACTCCGCGAAACGTTGGTCTTGGGCCCGGAGAACGAAAGAACAAGGAAGTCACAGGATAGGGCAGGCCAACGAACACAGGAGATCCAGGGAAAGACGGGGAGATCGTCTAGAAATCAGAGGACAAGAATGAATCCTCAGATAATACGAGAAAATGCAAAGAATCAAATCTCCGTTTCCGAACATCGTTTCTTAGCGAAACGGGATTTAATCTTTTCATCTAAAAATTAGTAAAACCAGAGTAGACTCTGAAATAATAGAAAGTTGAAACAAAACAACCGTCAGTTCGTCATCTTTTCACGTGTCTTCCAAACCGCGAATTAGTCAATCTCTTTCTTCTGACGTCAAAACCACGAGAAAGTTCCAAACATCGCCATCCGTCCTTCCGCAGAGGCCATGCAGGCATTTATCACCGAATTCTCCTGGGACGTGGTGCAATGGTTGGACAAGGGGGACTTTGGACAGTGGTATCACGGAACAGTGGGAAGGAGCCCACTGTGGTCAGGCTGGAATCCTAGAAATTTCGTACGGAGAAACGCACAGGGTGGCGTGTCTTGGGTGTGAAAAAAAAAAACAAAAAAATCAGCCGACCCCAGCAACGGAGGATCCAAGACAACCCTCTGATTGGTGCCAAACAAAATAGGCAATTGTCTGTTATTTGGTCGCTAAAGACGCTCCGAAGAAATACAATCAATCTCACAAACAGTTTAACCACCGAAGTTTCAACATGTTCGCGAGAGTGTCCCTGACTCCAAGAGAGGCGGGAAACAAATTCTCCCAGCAAGAGATGTTAAATGTGGCGAGTCTGACGTCCTCGATCGACTTCTCCGCGATGAAGGGAAAAACCACGGTAGAGATCAAGGATTGGTTTGAAGAAATGTGGAAACAGACAAAATGCGGAAGCAAAGAGGTCGTAATCCTACAGTCATGGCCCGGGTTTCACTGCCGACATTGTTTCGTGACCTGGTAAGCACTGAAATCGCCCCTAACAAAAGCTTCTCTTCAAAAGTCACCGTCAATCCAATGAAACCTCAACCCCTCTAACTAGCATCCCGAAGGAAGAGTTCCGGACTCTAGCCGAAGTGCACCGGACCTTCATCGGGGAGGGGCTGCTGTGCGCCTGGTGCAGAAAGGCGATCTTCACCGCTCCGGGCGAGAAGGAGGAGTCCTGCGAGGAGTGCAACCGGATGAAGACGGCAATGCGTCTCATCACAGAAGAGCGCTTCTCTTGTTAATTTTTTTTTTTTTTTTTTTAGAGTCATTCGCTACCGTTCGTCGTTCTGTTAATTGATCTGGATAAACAAATAAACGCTCTTTTATCCAACTATATTTGACCGAGTATCTACCTTTTGTCACATTTAATCACCCTATATTAATCAAACGACTCAGGTAAAGTTATCAAGAAAATAAGGGAGAACCGGACTCTCCCGAAGCGAAGAACCGAACTTCATCGAAGCGAGAGTCGAACACAGCCGAAAGCTCACTTCAGAGCGAGAGCGACATAACCGCGGGAGACCGCTAACCTCGCATAACCTCGCTAAAATTCCGATAAACGTCAGCGGCTGAAACGTCCGCGTCTAAGATCAAAACAGGGGCAGGGACAGAAGAAAAGCTCTGACGAACAAGCCAATCTTCGTGAACTTCGTGGAGAGCCGACAAATACTCCAAAGTTATACCGGTCTCTTCCTCTCGTGCTCGTGACTGGATTCGTGCAAACGAAACCTCAGGGGACAACCTCAAATAAACGACCAAATCTACGTCAAAATCAGTAGAGTTGTCGGTGAATATCTTACAATTTTTAGTTAATAAGTGGGTCTCGACGTCCTCGAACCCTCCTAACCTCTTTCGAGCCTCAACAAAACAATTCCCACTATAAATCGATCTTTCCATCACTTTAATCGGCAGAGCGGTCCGTCGTAGGTGTCTGTCCCTCATAGTCATCAAAGCATGATGTTGAAATTGATACGCATACCTAGCAGGGTCAGCGTACATCTTGTCTAATAGATTCACGCCTCCGACGTCTCTATATTCTTCCAAAGGCTCTAATAAAGTGAGGATATTCTCATCTTCTAGAAATATTTTGGCAAACGTGGTCTTTCCACAACCTATATTTCCTTCTACGATGATAGTGAAAGGTTCTGAATTCCGTTTACCAGTTCCCAACGGTAATTCTGGCGACCAAGAGGTCGAAGAAACGAAACCAACAGTTTCACTTGAATTCTGAACGAATGACGGAGAACAAACTGGAAGTAAAGGGTCCTGTAAAATTCTACGAATTTCTACTTGTTTCTGTCCCTCTACAGAATCAATTGGAGACACTCTCTCGTTGTACGGACTGAGGCGGTCCAAGTGAACAACCCTGAGTTTGGTTTTAGAGGTTACTCTCCCTCTAGCTGGTGTCTTGACGTGACGACGGATCCTATAGATCACGTCGTTAATACGAGTCAAGACGACGTAAGGTCCCTCCCAATTACTTTGAAGTTTAGGGCACTTGCCTTTCTGTCGACGAGGCTGAAAGAGCCAAACCTTATCCCCAGCCTCGAATTTCAAATTCCTCGCCCTAATGTCATACCTCGCTTTCAACCTGTTGGAACTGACTTCAATCTTATTCCTAGCGAAATCGTGGATTTCATCCAGTTTCTCTCTCAAAGAGACAACGTAGTCGACCGAAGAACCTGTATGGGACGGAGGGACCCCTTTCTCCAAATCAGAAGGAAGTCTGAGGTTCCAACCCATCAACATAGTGGCAGGAGAAACCCCTGTAGTTTCATGAACCGCTGAGCGGTAAGACAAAAGAAATAACGGAGTCCACTCATCCCAATCTCTTTGATTTTTGTCAACAAAAGCAGACAGATATCTCAAAATTGTCCTATTTAATCGCTCAACCATTCCGTCCGACTGAGGATGCAAAGCTGTGGTCCGGGTCTTGCCGGACCCCAGGACTCGAAGAGTTTCAGCCACCAGAATGGATTCGAAATTCGTCCCTTGATCCGTATGCAACTCCAAGGGTACTCCGTAGCGGCACACAAATTCGTTTACAAAGGCTCGAGCCACAGTCTCGGCCTCCTGGTTCGGTAAGGCAATTACTTCCGGCCACTTAGTGAAATAATCAGAGATGACTAACGCATAGCGATTTTTAGTTCTTGTTACCGGAAGGGGACCAAGAATATCCATTGCTACTCTATCGAAAGGTGTTCCGGTATTATAAATCTGCATGTGACTAGTCCCACGACCCCGGGGACCCTTCTTGGCGTTACAAACGTCACAAGTCTTACACCAATCCTCCACATCAGAGCGACAGCGAGCCCAGAAAAATCTTTCTCTAATTCTCCCAAGAGTTTTGTTTGAAGCAAAGTGTCCGCCTGCTGGAGAGTCGTGGAATTCGGCTAGAATTTGTGTCACTTTAGCTGTGGGCACTAACAATTGCCAGCGAATCTCCCGAAAGTCTGGAGATTCCCATTTCCGGAAAAGTATCTCGTCCCTGAGAAAAAGAGACTCCCATTGAGCCCAGTAAACTTTCAAACTCTGATCCCCCGCAGAAACATCTTGCCACTCCGGCCGAACTCCAGCTACTTTCCAGCTTTTTATTTGTTGTAAGACGCGGTCTTGAGTTTGAGCGGCTCGCCACTCATCTAAATCCGTTTGGAAAGTTATAGTCCTAATAACTGGGGAAGAATTACACTGTCTCTCTATCCTCGCACACTGATTACAGTCTCTCGATTCCCCGCAGGGTCTGCGCGAAAGTGCATCAGCATTCCCATGGAGTTTGCCCGGGCGATGCTGAATCTCAAAATCATACATTCCTAACCTCTCAAGCCACCGGGCTACCTGACCCTCAGGATTTTTGAAGGAAAGTAACCATCGTAACGAAGCATGGTCTGTACGAATCAAGAACCTCCTCCCGTACAAATAATGATGGAAATGGGCGATCGTTTTAACTATAGCCAACAACTCTCTTCGAGTAACACAGTAATTCCTCTCTGGTTTACTAAGAACTCTACTGTAAAATGCGACTGCTCGTTCTAAACTCTCCTGAACCTGAGACAAAACGCCTCCGATGCCGCTTAAGGAAGCATCAGTGTCTAAAACGAAAGGAATTCCGGGAAGAGGGAAAGCCAAAATGGGTGGCGTGGTGAGCCGAACCTTAAGTTCTCGAAAAGCTTCCTCACAGTTAGGAGTCCACTCGAACTTCACTTTTTCCCCTGTAAGATGATGCAAGGGCCTAGCGATGGTCGCGAATCCTTTAACAAACCGTCTGTAGTAAGTACAGAGCCCCACAAAACTTTGTACATCAAGTTTGGATTCTAACCGAGGCCAGTCCCGAATCGCTTTGGTTTTATCAGGATCTGTCTGAATCCCTTCGGAAGAAACTACGTGCCCCAGAAATTTAACCTCTTTACGAAAAAGATGGCACTTTTTCGGACTCATTTTCAAATCTACCGCCAATAATCTCTCAAAAACTTTCTTCAAATTCTGAATCTCTTCCTCGAAGGTTTTCCCAAAAACTATAATGTCATCCAGATACACGAGGCAGATCTTCCCAACTAAACCTTGCAAGGTCGTTTCCATGACACGCTCAAACGTGGCCGGAGCATTACTCAAACCAAAAGGCATGACCTTGAATTGCCAGAGGCCGCCTAACCCCGTTACAAAAGCAGTCTTTTCTTTGTCTTCAGGGTCCATTTCTACTTGCCAGTAGCCACTCTGTAAATCTATGGTCGAGAACCAAGAAGCTCCCGCCAAGAGATCCAAAGTCTCATCAATTCTTGGTAAAGGGTAAGAATCTTTTTTCGTTATATCGTTCAACTGTCTGTAATCTATACAGAACCTGTTAGTTCCGTCCTTTTTGTTCACCAATACAATCGGCGAAGCCCAGGGTCCTGAAGACGGTTCAATGACATCACTGCCCCGCATATCCGTGACCATCTTTTCTACTTCCTGTCTGCCATTCAGAGGTAACCTCCGAGCGCCCTGTTTAATCGGTTGCGAATCCCCTACATTGATTTTATGCTTAACCAGAGTACAACGTCCTATGTCTTTAGAATCTTTCGCGAAGGCGTTGCGAAATTCATTCAACAAGGAAACGAGTCCTTTTTGTTGTCGTTGATCTAGTTCTTCTGACGAATCAAGGAATAATTTCCGCAAATACTCGGGAACCGCCGAGTTTGGAATCTCGATAACCTCTATTATCTCGGAGTCGTCATTGACAGACACAGGAGCCTTACTTCGCTCGACAGAAACGATTCCTCTCTGAGTGACGAGGACGGGAAGTGTAGACGAGGACTGAGAAGTCTCAGGGTTTGACTGAGTGTTTCGACCAAGCCCTCGCACGGTTATGGAAGAAGATTTACGCGCGAATGGTTCCACAAAACGTGTGGTTTGTAGAGAAATTTCTGCACCATGGGTACTCAGAGTGTTATTCTCCGTAGAGATAACACATTTATGTTTAGAAAGAAAATCAATCCCTAAAATTCCGTCATCCTCAATGTCGGCTACAAAAACTTCATGAGAGGACTGAATACACCGCTCCACATCTATCTCGATCAGAGATTTTCCCAGAACAGGGGTTGTTTCTCCCGTGGCTGTACGTAAGGTTGAACTAGAAGAAGGTTTCGAAACCGAACTTAGCAAATCAGAGCGAATTACCGTAACCTCAGCTCCCGTATCTATAACCCAAAGGCAATCAACGCCATTTACCGATCCTCTCGCATAAAGACCCGATTGACGAAGGCTACGGATAACAAAACGAGTAAAATCAGGGCGTACGACAGTCTCCTTTCGCGATAATTTTTGCCCCACAAAACTATCCGACACTAGTTTTCCGACTGTCTTTGCGAATTCGGTTGATCGTTAGTCGAAGATTGAGGGTCGCGACGATGTCCCTGCCACGGTTGATTCTGATTTGAACCATCCTGACGCGCATTTTCCCCCCCGCGCCAAGAGTTCAATTGACCATTCGAGTTACCCCTTTCACGGTCTTCGATAAGTCTTTTAAGAGCGTAGCAAAATTGGACCTCATGCCCCTTCTTCTTACAGAACATACAAGTCCTAACAAATTTGGCGGGCGGTCGAGATTGTTCGATCCGCGAGTCATAATGAGTCGACTGCTGCCGAGGAGTGATCGGAGGCCTGTCTGAAGACAACTTTGGAGAAGTGTCAATCTTTAATTCAGACACTTGGCGTATTCGCTGGGCTCCTAAATCTTCCAGGTTCAGGGCCTCTATTTCTAAGCCCTTAACAATCGCCTCGCGAAGGGTAGTTGGTCCGGCCAACCTGACTGCGTTCTTTAAAACCGGATCAGAAAGTGCGTGAATAAATTTCCCACAAGTTAGTTTTTCTTTAATGGAAGTAGGGCAATCAGGTAAAGCGCTTCGAGCCAAACGCTCTAAATCGTGACCCAACGTGGTCAGACTTTCCCCCTTCGCTTGCCGTCTGTTTTCAAACTGAGTGAAATATAACTTCTCTAGGTGTTCCTCTCCAAACTTGAGTTTAAGAGCGGTAGAAATTTTACTATAATCGCGGGCGTCGGAATCTGACAAAGAGCTGAGGACGTTCAAAGCGTTTCCCCTCAGAGACGCGGTTAGAATAACCGCTTTCTCAGAAGAAGACCAGTTGTTCATCTCTGCGATCATTTCGAATTGTCGTTCATAAATCGCCCAAGGTGAAGAACCGTCATAGGAGCTCGGTCTGATTGTTTGCGAGTTCTTTACGCGAGACTCCGAAGAAGAATTTCCTAGCAGATTTGAATTCAGAATTAGTTTCTGAAGGAAACTTATTTGTTCTTGATCAGAACTTGAGGATTCGGTCTGAACTTTCTCTGCTGGAAAAGTTTGCTGTACAATTGGTGAACTCGGAATTCTTTCGACGTTTCGTAGTTGGGAAATCCTCGCGGAGAGGTTTTCTAATAAGTCTCTATTCGAGTCCGCGATTAGATTTTTAATGCTTTCACGATCTAAAGCAACGTTTTCTGTGCGCGAGTCATTAGACAAGTTTTGAGGAACACCAAGGTTTGGAACTTTTTCTACGTGTACATCGACAGTCCTCCTCTCGCCACTCCTGGCGCAAGGCAAGATTGCGAATTCATTTGACACAGCATTTCCGGAGTAATCACCAGCTACGATAACATCACGTGTATGTACCGACTCCGGAATCTCACGTCTCGGAGGAACGTCGGTACACACCAGATTTCTAGACCTGACCTCTGAATCGAAGCGTAGTGAATTTTCACTACGGACATTGTTCTGACGAACCGGTGAGAACGATGTTTCCAACACCGCTCTGCTAGTACCGGGAATAATTAAAGTTTGGGGGTCTGACCTTGGTACTACAGGGGGTACCTGACTCCTCCTGCTCAAATCTAGTGGTCCAGGACAGCTCACGGGATTCAGCATCGGCTGATCCGCCAAATCGTGGACTGGACGACTCTCCACCTGCTCCAGGCGAAGACGGATCTCGTCTTGTTGGAGTCGAAGTTGTTCTTGGACTCGTTCCAGTTGGAGCCGTTCCTCTCTTTCTCGGATGAGCTGGAGTCGGTGAGATTCCAGTTCCCTTTCAAACTCTGCCCTTTGAGCTTCGAAGGCGCGCCTGTGGTCTTCACGTGCGCGTGCAAGCTCAAGGCGGCGTATCTCCAGGTCGAGACGCCTATCTTGCTCAGCTTGTTCCTGAGCAAGCAAATTTTCCTCTCGGAAATTATTTAATTCAAAATTAAGTTGAGAACTTATTTGACGCTGGATCAGCAACTCCGGGACAGCAGGGTCTCCCAAACCCTCGGTGTCCACAAGGAGAGGTGTCTGCGTTCGTGAAACGGCGGGATTTTCGGAGTTCGCCGACCCTTGGGCAGCTAGCTCCTCGATCTCCGACAAGAGGGATGGCAATCCTTGAGTACGTCTGGTCACCCGTCTCTGTTTGGATGGAGGCGGCGCCGTCGACTCTGCATTAACTCGATGCATGGTCGTATGTTTATTATTGTATTCGTTTTTGTGCCGATACTTTTCTGTTCTCACAGTCTCACTCTTAGTACTTCAATACTCCAAACTCACAAATCGTCAAAATCGGATTGAGAAGATCCCACTTCTGACACCAATGAAACTCCGGATGGGACCGTGCTTCAGAATAATAAAGGATTCCCTCAAAATGATTAAGACGAAGCGTGAGAATAAATATTTCAGGAAAAAGAGGATTTATTTATGAGCGGAAATATGTACGTGTTAACTCTTTAAAGTCTGTAACAGGACTGATATTCACAATAATGCTGGTCGTCGAAGCGACCAGAAGATTCAGTTATTTCTCTTCAGTTATTTAACATGCGAAGATATATCTTTTAAGTCATGCACAAAGTGTTCATGAAGTGGGGAGGCACGTCCGTTACAATATATATATTCTTGCTTCGCCCCCCTGCGCGCTTCGCGCGCCAACCCCCCGAATGAGGTTTCTGCACGGATTACTGGGAGATTGGGATCCCATGATTCATATACTAAGTGTGAGTGGTTTTTTTTTAGAGTTTTTAACAGTCCTGTCCTGACATGACCTGTTGTGACCTGACATGTCCTGTTATGACGACTTCGGTTCGGTTCTTTCCGGAAGACTTTGGGTCTTTCCGGAAGACTTCGGGTATTTCCGGAAGACTTCGGGTCTTTCCGGAAGACTTCGGGTCTTTCCGGAAGACTTCGGGTGTATTTCCGGACGACTTCGGGTGTTCGTGGGGGATTCTGGGTAATCTCTGAGGTTTTCCGGGAATTCGTGGGGGATGAGGTTAGGTTAGGTTAGGTGGGGGATTTCGTGGGGGATTCTGGGTAATATCTGGGGTTTTCCCAGAATTCGTGGGGGATTCCGGGTAATCTTGACACGGCGGCGGCGATATCTTTATATAATATATATATACAAAGTGGAGGGGAATTGAAAATTCTGTATGGAATGAAAAAGTGTGATCTCGGTTATAGTGGTTTCGCGCGAAAGGTTTCTGCACGGCTAACTGGGAGATTGGGATCCCATGATTCATATACTAAGTGTGAGTGGTTTTTTACAGTTTTTAACAGTTTTCTGTATCATGACTTGACATGTCCTGACATGACCTGTTATGACCTGACATGACCTGTTATGACCTGACATGACCCGACATGACCTGTTACGCCTGACATGAGGTTTCTGCACGGATTACTGAAAGATTGGGATCCCATGATTCATATACTAATTGTGAGTGGTTTTTTTTACCGTTTTTAACAGTCCTGTCCTGACATGACTTGTTGTGACCTGACATGTCCTGTTATGACCTGACATGTCCTGACATGACCTGCCATGACCTGACACGTCCTGACATGACCTGTTATGACGATTTCGGTTCGGTTCTTTCCGGAAGACTTCGGGTCTTTCCGGACGACTTCGGGTCTTTCCGGACGACTTCGGGTCTTTCCGGACGACTTCGGGTCTTTCCGGAAGACTTCGGGTCTTTCCGGAAGACCTCGGGTATTTCCGGAAGACTTCGGATCTTTCCGGAAGACTTCGGGTATTTCCGGAAGACTTCGGGTCTTTCCGGAAGACTTCGGGTCTTTCCGGAAGACTTCGGGTGTTCGTGGGGGATTCTGGGTAATCTCTGGGGGATTAGGTTAGGTTAGGTTAGGTTAGGTTAGGTTAGGTGGGGGAATTCGTGGGGGATTCTGGGTAATATTCTGGGTTAGGTTTAGGAACACTTTGGACAGGGGAACGGCGGAACGGGGAATCTTTCATGGGGGGGGGGTCGTCGTCGTCGACCTTTGAAATCTTGATATGTACAGAGTGGAGGGGCAGGGAGGGGGTGGGGGGATTCTGGGTAACCTACAGGGGTCCGCCTCGGGGGGGGGGGTCGTCGTCGTCGTCGACCTTCGAAATCTTGACACGGCGGCGGTGGCGGCGGCGGCGGCGATATCTTTATATAATATAGAATATATATTGTAACAACGTTTTCCACAAATGGAATGAAGTGAGGGTGACTTCACGTGTTACCCTACGGCGTAATCTCTGATTACCACAAACTATGCTCAGACCAATAAATTAATACACTAAAACCGGAATTTGGGCGCCAGACATCCCAGGATGTCAATCAGAAAATAAAACACAATATAACAGACGATAATTAACGAGAATCAGAGATGTACGACGGATGAGCTCGGCTAACACAGAATAAAGTAGTAATAATACGGTAGAGGGGATGGGTTTGCCAAATTAAACAATTAAACAAGGTAATATCCTTCAGTGGGTCTTATCCCATATATTATTTCAATAGCAAGCGTTATTAAACAAGTTCAGTTCAGAAAGTTATGTTCGGAATCAAATAATTAGTCAATTCTCTAGGAAGTCGGGATAGAAGAGCCGATCAACCAGTTAACAGAGCATATAACAGAGAAGGTGTGTTCAGATTCAATATAATATAACTTCTTAAATTATGAACTTCCCAAGCGGGAATAATTAATAAAGACCGGGTAGATTCCGCTGAATCTACCGGGAAAAAGACTCGAATAATATAACGGGAAAATACAGATGTTCGAATTATTACGATAGCGGAAAGACTGAATGAAAATTAGACCAAAGAATAAAGAAAAGAGCTATTATCTAACTTACAGACTACGCTATCAACTACGTTCGGTACTCCGGGAGAATTCGCACAACAGATTGCATAAATAATCGGAAATTAAGAAAGACAAAAGCATAAAAATAGCAGAAATGTTCAATAGATCAAGCAAATAAATAGCAGATAATACAAGCAATTAACACAGTGTAATCCAAGACCTAGTGAAAGTTATCCATGCGCAATCAATGCAGAAAATGAGAATATATCGGTAATTAATAGAGAAAATGACAGAAATTAGCAAGAAAAATACAGAAATCGCAGAGAAAGTATCCAAAAACCCAATCAGTCTCGAACCAGCTCGGAAATCGGGAATAAGAAATTAATACAGACGAAAAATAGAAACCAAATAGTATCGGAACACGGCCTAAAGGCTCGTGAGCCGCAAACAACCAAATAAGACACAATAACCTCGCGATTCGGAGCTAGTTCTCGGCTTTACAATAGAAAAGAAGACCTTACCTTATTACAGCAGAATAAACACGCAAAACTGAAGTTACCACAATGAAAACACTTAAATATAGGACTCGGTACCACAGCGTTGGTGTTCGGGACGGTAAGTTCGGGAGCACAGTTTCAATGATTACTTGTCAGGGCGACAGATGAACGCAGAAGAAGGCTCGGTGCGGTGCGTGTCACGCTTAAATAGGTGCGTCATAGGTGCGAAGCGAGAAGGATCAGTGAGGCTGTCGTGACGGACGTCTCAATTACAGGATTGGTCAATTTGGGTCATGTGACCCCTCATGCGAATTTCGGGAATACTCGATGCTCTATCTTCGTCAAGTGTCGTAGTGCCGGCTCTGGACTAGCCTTTCAGCATACTGCGGACTCGTCGATTGCTCGTCTTGTACCACCCGTACATCGCCTGGTAGAAGCACAGCCCTTGGTCGTGATTCACTAGGAGTCAGCCTAACCAAGGTTTTAGGTGGCGTTTGGCCTCCAAACCCACGTTATTACTTGTGGAAGGTCACTCAGAACCTGCAGCACAAGCCTGTCTATCTCCAGGAACGCTGCGACGGAGCCGTGGCCGCGGCCCTCGGTAGCGGTAACGATGTCGGGATAGTCGGCGGTAGTCGTCTGGTTCAGCACCTGGCTGATAAGTCATCGGGACGGGAGGCTATAGTGTGTTACTTTTGTGTTTTCGCACAGCCCTATTCGACCGTCTCCTAGGCATCCAGAATTTGTGGACGGCTGGTGGTTCAACCCCAGGTTGATAAGTCGGCGTAGCGGGAGGTGATACATCGTGTATGACCCTGTTCGACCTCTACGTCGGCATCCATAATCGAAAATCGGCAGTAATTCCCTTTGGTTGACGCTAGCCCTTGGCACCTCCTGGTGCAGCGCGGGGTTGCTCGTCACGGTATCTTGGCTCAGGTGATGTTTAGCCGGTATAACCCAGTCCGATAGTCCTCTCTCTCTCTCTCTCGCTCTCGTGTCCCGTGCTCTCGAGTCGTCGGTGGCTCCTTGTCCATCGGCGGATGATCTCGAGGCGTTGCGCGTCGTTACGCGTTACATAGTTCGTAGTAAACAAAGACATCGAGAAACGAAAGAAAAGAGGCCTATTATTACGATACTTAGACTAATGATCTGTTGGCTGCTTTTCCCCGGAGTTATCTGTCGCCCAAACCTCGGATGTTAACAAAACCTGTGACTGTTGCGGAATGCAACGTCACAATATGTATAAATGAAACTATCGAGTATATTGATGACGCACCCTATTTGGGCACCTAGGCACGATATTTTTTTTGCAAATTGAAAATTTTTTCCTGTTGTGCGCGGCCTCGTGCGCTTCGCGCACTCCCCGGGGTTACTAAAAACTCTCCACCTAGCCAAAACTATGCAGCTACAAGTCTGCAACTGTACACTTGGCTGCCACAAAATTTGACATTTCGTAAATTTCAGGTTCGGGTCAATGAACCCGAGTCACCAAAATGACCGATTAATTCAATTTCACATTGATGACAGTCATCGTAATGACCAGGTGTCATCAAAGTGTGCGATTCATACTCTAATAACATGGCGGTCTGTCATCAAAATAACCGATTTATATATTTATAAATGTATATATGCACTAAGTTTTATATATGTATACCTATACCTACTACGAGTTGTTCGCTATGTAGGCCGTTAGGTGCCTGGGTAGCCTGCTTCAGGCATACATACCTACCGGCCCACATAGCCAGAAACTCACAGGCGTCATTCGATGGAAGTGCCCCACGGGGACTCCTGAGTATAGGCAACTCATGAGACAAGTACACTCGGTGCCGATTGTCCGCGATCCAGCATTTAAATTATGTGAACTCGACGCGATGCTCAGGTCAAGATGGTGTCGCCACACTTGCGACAGCTGATGAAATTATTTTCATATTTGCCGGACCGTGGGTCTTGGTGTCCAGTCGGCAGGTCGACCTGGACACCGAGATCTACGGTCCGGGTAACCTGGACAAATGATGATAATAATAATAATAACACGCGTCGATCGTAAAGTGAAGAAAAAGTAGCCAGATGTGAAATAAACCACGGGCACTACTGCACAGCGTTTATTTTCGAATTTGTATAAATGTCAAAATTTGTCAAAGAAAGGTCACCTTGGTGCTGCTGATAGGCACAAAAAACGCAGAAATCGATACATGCGTTACAAGTGCTAAGGGGGCTTTTTGACCTTGTGTGGTTGCAGTACTCGTCTTCGGCTCGTGCTAGCTCACCTCCGACTCGTACTGCAAACTCTACACTCGGTCTAAGAAAGCCCACTTTACACCCTAGGCGCACAATGAATAGGCGCATAGCGTATCTACACAAACAGAGTGGGTAAGCATGCGTTATCTAGGTACACACACTAAGTCATCTACGAAGTGCCTTGGCATCTGCTCGCGGTGGCGCTGTCGTCGTATACGTACACAGGGTGTCACGTATACTTGTGTCGTGAACAACTATCCGCCCCCGGCCCCGGTGGCTTGTCGCGTGAAATAGGAATCACAAACATTCTGCGATAAAGGTGTAAATGCAGTGAACTCGTCTAGAAGAAGGAATCCGGAAACGAAACGGGAGGATGAAGAATAGGAACCTGTCAAAGAGGTACGTAGGTAATCTTCGACTCGCAAGGTCGACATGCTTCCTCAGTTAATCCACTATCATAACCTTAAAATTGACTGCGAATTCATTCGATTCGATCACTCGGGGTAATGTGACATTCAACGAAAAACTTTTCCTCATGAAAACCAACAGGGTCTTCGTTCTTCGTTCGAGAGCTTAGGATCTGTCGTTCGGCCACACACGCAGGGAGCTAAAATAAGTATTCGGTGCATCAAGGATAGAGAACCGCCTGTTATCGATGAAAGGAGGAGGATTGTAGGTAAACTGTACAAATCATAGACATAGGAAATACCGAGACGGAGCATAAACTCAATTCATAAGCGAGGGGTGTGAATCCAGAATGAGGGGGGTCCGCCGGTGATCTGGGCTTTTTTACACCAAGGCACAGAACATAACACTATTTTGTTGAAGTTTTATTCCGAATAAAATAAAGTTTCCTCAACTCCGACTGATATTGGCTGATATTTTTTTTTATAGGTTATCTCACTTTATGCGTATCTTATGGTACTGCGCTTGCGCAGTTTTAGGACCTAATCAAAAACAGGCATCCTTTACCTCGTCACCCTCCCCGCAATGGCTTCCCCCCGCAGCGTAATACTCCGTCCCGGTATTTTATATGTCTATGGTACAAATCATCTAACATAATTGTTATGACTCACCGGCTCAACCCTAGAAATACGGACTGAGGTGGACATCCACCCGAGGCAAACTTGAAAATTTAGAACTCTGTCCGTTAAATAGATTTTACATCAACTAATATACTTCAATAAAATTGAAATTGCTTTTCAGCATTCTTTTTCTACTTTAAAAATTGAAAGAATCATGTGCTGACGAGTCCCATTATTCGCTTCAAGAACGTTTTTCCGAGCAAGAAACGCGTCGGCCACATTGTTCATCCCATACTATACTTTGAATGTTGAAACAATAAGTCCGTACTTCTAGGGTTGATATACATATGACAAAGACATTGAATATTTCTTGTAGCGTTTTATCAGAATTATCCTACTCCGATTTGTTTACTGAAGCGGTTACTTTTTTTTGGTAGTGTAATTTAAATCATTTTAGTACTCCGGTATCACATGTCCAATGAAATGTAATTTCGGCCTCCGAATTAACCGGTACATTTTTCAAACAGGTCCATAACAACCGCCATCCGACGTCCCCAAGTCCTGGCTATTGCCTCCCACCCTCGTTCCCTTGAGCCAAAAATACAATCCAAATTGATGGGTCCAAGGATTGTATTCAATACTTCTACAGCACTATCGTTGTATCCTTTAAGGTAGATATTTCTATTCAAGTAGTAACACAACAAATACAGCAATTACATGAACCAGGCGTAATGTACAGCGATTCCTAGCCGTCGAAACGATGAATAGAAACTGGGTTACATTGACTCGACTGGATCGATAAGTTATTGGATGACTATTGGATAGTCGAACCGATACATTATTGTTACGTCATTTCTGCTCTTTTTTTTATCTCGTACATTTTTCCACCAGGTCAAGCGATCCAACATCCTGCCGTCCTTGCCAACGACCATTACTCTTACTTCATCGAGCAATAAACGAGAACACTATCGCCGAACTAGTCGAATGCACGTCATCGAGTTGGCATGCGATCCAAGTCAGATGACGAAAAAATCAAGACTGCAGCAGTATCGCTTCATCCATTATTTTGATTACGACTCGAGCTCAGGTCTGAGTCAAGAAAATGAAGCCCAGAATTGAGTTGAACCCTCCGATAACAGGTTCGTCGTACTATCTAGGCTAGAGATGTTGATTGCTACACTGACACTGGAAATGTGTTCAGAGAAGCGAATTAGACTTGGAGTTCAGCGGTTACGTGGCACGGTCACATGGCGTTAGATCTTTAGACTTTAGGGATGTCTTTGAAATACTAAACGTTAGTAGATTGTTCAGCGGAGCCGATAGCATCAAAATTGCATATTATTCCTAGCACGGTGGCATTGAGCATTCCTTCTGACGAAGAGACAGATTTCGTAGAATTTACAGTGCCTCACACGACAAACTTTCAGAATTAAACTGTACTTTTGTCAGTGACACAAATACGATTCAAAATGCCTGGATCTGCGTTTATTCGATTGATCATGTCTTTCAGAAAAATTCGTCGACTCTCCAGGGGCCCGATTCTGTTACCCCCTCTCCCTCGTTTGTCTATCTAGCAACCAATATCTATCAACAACGAGCAGATAGACAAACGACAAAGAGGGGGTAGTACGTTTCATTCGTACCGGTACGTAAAAGAAACAGAACCGGGCCCCAAGGTCTGGTCTATTCAATTTTTGGCGCACGTTCACCTAAAAGAGTCGTAGCTTTCGGATTTCAAAATTCTCCAGACCGACAACTGATTGATTTGTACTTGCTGAGCGATTCTTGGAGTGCTCTATCTAATTATTAACTTCGACGGATGCGCATACGAAAAGTCTGTTGTACCTCAGAGAGGGCTCGAAAGGGATATTTCACTCTTACTCGCTATTATTATTATTATTATTCTTTTTCTTCTTCTTCTTCTTCTTCTTCTTCTTCTTCTTATTCTTATTATTATTATTATTAATATTATTATCATTATTATTATTATCAATATTATTATTATTATTATTATTATTATTATTATTATTGTTTTCCGGTTGCGCGAACAAGACGGCTGACAAGTCAAGAACGCCGCGAAGTATCGAAAAGTGTCAGTGAAGGGGAGTGAGGTGGAGGCTTAGAGGTGGCAAGGGTGTGGAAAAGTGCAAGCGGAAAAGGACTGGGACTGAAAAGAAAAACGGGGGAGTGAATAGAGGTGGGAATAAGGAGCAGAAAAGGGTGAGTGGCAAGTGAGGTTAGGTAGCGCAGAAGGCCGCGCACGCGCGAAGACGGCGGAGCTAGACACCACGCTAGTCAAGCTCAGTGTGGTCAAGAGCGATGCCAGTGATGCGAGACGACGACCAGGGAAGGGGGAAGGAGAGGGCCAGGGGAAGTCTGAGCGGGAACGATTCAAACCAGCAAGTCGGGGCGGGAGAGAAAGACCAGCGCACTGGGGAATTCAAAGGCGTACTGGGACGACCGACCACGGCACAGGTGCTGGAGAGAGAGGGGGCGAGGATATCTCCAGCGATAGGGAAATTTCTGGTGAATAAAAAGGGTGAAAATAAAGGGGACAAGGCAGAAGAAGAAAAGGAAGAGGAGGGGAACGAGACAGACGGGGGATCAATAGACAAAAAAAGGTCGAGATCGGACGGGGGAGACGAGGAGGAAACAGAGGAGTGGGAGGAGATAGGGAGGAAGGGAGGCAAGAGACCGAACAAGTCAAAGTCACCCAGGGAGAAAAGAAAGGAGGTAGAAAAGGAAGCAAAGGGAGGGGATGAGAAAGATGGAGAAAAAGAAGGGGAATCGCTGGGAAGCATAGGCAGGAAGTTAAACGACCTGATAGGGGCAATGAAGTTCAACTTCGAGGCACAGGAAAAGAACATGAAAAGAATAGAGGAGAATGGAAAAGAAACCAACAGAGAGGTGGCGGGACTAGCGAAAAGGCTAGAAGAGTCCAACGAAGCGTGGAGGAGAGAAAAAGCGGAAATGGAGGAGAGGATAAGGAGACTGGAAAAAGAAAAAGAGGAATGGACGGAGAGAGAAAACAGGATAAGAAGAGAGTGGGAGAGGAACATGGAGGAGAAGATGGAAGTAAAAATTAAGAAACACGGGGAAAAGGAGCGGGAGGAAGAAGAAAAGAGAAGGAGATGGGAAGAGGAAGTGGAAGAGAAGATGAAAGAGAACGAGGGAAACCAAGCAGAAAGAAGAGTGAGAATGATAGAAAGGAGGATAGGAAGAATGGACGAGGAAATGGAGAAACAGGAGAGACAGAAAAGGAAGAAGAACGTGGTGGTAAGGGGGAAAGATCTAGATGAAGCGACAAATAAGTTGGAGTTGGCAATCAGTGCACTAACCATAGCAGCAGGGGGGCCGGTGGAAGTGGAAGAGTCGCACGTGATAGAAGGAGAAAAAGGGGGGTTGGTAGTAATGAAAATAAAGACATGGGAGGAGAAGAGGAGAGTGATGAAAGGGAAGAAGAACCTGGGACGGAGAAATATATACATAGACGACGATCTGACACAAAAGGAAAGAAGAATCCAGAAAGCGATAAGGGAGAGAGCGAAGGAACTGGAGAAAAGGGGACACAAAACAGCAACGGGCTATCAGAGGATGTGGATCGACGGAAGGAGACATGACTGGTGCGATAGGTCCGAGACAATAGGACCGGACGAAGTCGAGGGAAGTCAGACGAGGCAGGGGGAAGGGGAGGGGGCGCAGTAAGGATGCTATTCTGGAACGTAGCAGGATGCAGGAGCAAGGACGAAGACTTTTGGGAATTTGTGGAAGGATTCGACGTGGTGGAACTGACGGAAACCTGGATAGAAGAAAGAGAATGGGACAGCTGGGAGAGAAGACTACCGAAGGGGTGGACATGGAAACACCAAGCGGCAACGAGAGAGGCGGTGAAAGGAAGGGCAATGGGGGGGATATTGACAGGAGTAAGGGACGAAATGAAAGACGAAGAGGGGGAAGAAGAAGAAAAAGAGGGAATAGTGAGGAGGAACATAAGGGTGGGCAAGGAAAAATGGACGGTTGTGACAGTATACAACAAAGGAGGGAAGAAAGAGAAGCTGGAAGAACTGGCAAACCAGGTGGAGGAAGAAGGAAGGTGCAAAAAGCTGTGCATCGGGGGCGATTTCAACGCGAGGACAGGAGAAGAAGGGAGCAGAGGAGTAGAGGAAGGAGAGGAAGGAGCGAGGGGGACGAAAGACAGGGAGAAAAACACGGAAGGCGAAGCGCTAATAGAGACGGCAGCGGAGAATGGATGGACGATCCTGAACGGCAATGTTAGGGGGGACGAAGAGGGGCATTCACGTACATAAAGGGAGCACATAGGACGGTCATAGATTACGCATTGGTAAACGAGTTGGCATGGGAGGACATTCAGGAATTCAGGGTAGAGGATAGAACGGAGTCGGACCACCAACCGATTACAGTGAAAACGGCAGGGGAGGGAAGGAAGAAAACAGAAGAGGAAAAAACAAAACAGGTGCAACTATGGGGGGAGAGAGAGAGAGAGGAGTTCAAGAGGAGGATCGAGGAGGCTGAGTGGGGGGCAGAAGGTAGCTGGGAGGATCTAAGCAGGGTGATAAAGGGGGCAACGGTAACGGGCACAAGAAAGACAGAATGGAAAACAGGGAAGAAAGAATGGTGGGACAAAGAGTGCAGGAGGGACAAGAAAGAACTAAGGAAAGTATGGAGGAGGGCAAGGAGGGAACACACAGAGGAAGGGTACGAGGAGGCAAGGAGGAAGAGAAAGGAATATAACGAGAAGTGCGAAAGCAAGAGAAAAGAATGGAAGAGAGAAGAAGAACAGAAGCTGGAAGCGATAAGCTCGGAAGCGGAGGCGTGGGAGTACGTGAATAAGTACAGGAAAAAGAGAGTAGGGGTGAGCGAGAGGATAAAGGAGGAGGAATGGCTGGATTTCTTTATAGAAAGCCTAGGGGGGACCAGAGGAAAACCGGCAGGGGAGGAAAACATAGAAAGGAGGGAAGAACAGGGAAAAAGACAAGTGACGAGAGCGGAGGTGGAAGAACAAATAAAGAAGTTCAAGGAGAGGAAAGCACCTGGAGGGGATGGGATCAGGAATGAAGCCTGGATATACGGGGGGGAGAAGGTGTGCGACAAGCTGTGGGAGGTAATAAAGAAGATATGGGGAGGGGGAGGGTACCCACAGGAGTGGAGGGACGGGGTAATAGTGCCGATATATAAGAGAGGGGACAAAGACGAGGCTAAGAACTACAGGGGGGTAACACTCACCTGTACAGCATACAAGATATATACGGCGATTATAAACAAGAGGATAATAGAAGAAATGGAAGAGAAAGGATCCTTCGGCGAGACGCAGGCCGGCTTCAGGAAAGGGAGAGGGACGATAGATAATATATATATATTGAACCAAGTGATACAGAGGAGGATTGCGAGGCCAAAGGGGAAGGTGTTTTTAGTATTCATAGACCTGAAAGCGGCGTTCGACAAATTGGACAGGGAGGTGCTGTGGAAGGCCATGGAAGAAAGAGAGGTTAGCGGAGATTTGATAGAGAAAGTAAAGGAGATATACACGGAGACAAGGTGCAGGGTGAAGATAGGGGAAACATCGTCAGAAGGTTTCTGGGTGGATAAAGGGGTAAGACAGGGATGCCCGTTAAGCCCCACGCTATTCAATATACAGAGTGAATTCCTAAAGTGTAAACAGCCCAAAATCCACTGCGCATGCGCGAACCTGAAAAAATTGAATATCGGTCTGGTCTACCAACCGTCGAAAAAATGATAATTTATACCTGACTTGACAGCTCGCCGTACCTAACCTCAAAGATTTCGACAGCTTGGCGCGACTCGGCCATCGATCATTCGTAGTTATTTGATTATTGACAATTAGGAACCTGCGTTGGATCTGTCGGAATTGGAAATGTTAAGAAATTTCTACTGTATTACTTGCTGTCATCCTGGAACTTGAATTATTTTACAGGCTTCAATACGCTTGCATTGTTTATTATGAGGCTTTGGGAAAAGTCTTCGTTCAGGTTAATAAACGTACGTTGTGTTCAAAGAAATTAGGATTGCATCAACAATTCGGACAAAACGATGAAACTGGGAGGTTATGAGATCCCCGTTACCTTCAATAGTGGTCTGCACGATCTTGGGATGTGCGTTACTCTTCGACTCTCTAAATAACACACGAGAGGTGCAAGTCATAGATAAGGTGCTAACAAACCTACCGCGACGACAGTCTGCAGATTCGTTTTGAGATAATACCTCGGCATCCAGGCTTGATCCTCTTACCATCGAACTGGCTGATTTTCCAGTCTTCGAGCCCTGCTCACAAGTTTCCAGTAAGAGTCTACAAGCAGAAGCGCCGTGGCGATAGTCTGAAAATTATTTAGCGGTGACACCTCAACGTCTAGCCTGATATCGCAATGAATTCGATATCGGGCTGACGGCCAGGCTCATAATCAGTCCTAACAAGTTTCCAGATACAGTCCTCAGCTAGAAGCACCGCGACAACAGAGTGAAGCTTTGTTTTGAGCTAATACCTCGGCGTCCAGCCTGATGTCGCAGCGAATTCGACATCAGGATGACTTTTTTAATCCAAATCAATCCTCCGAACGTGAAACTGGCTGCTTTTCCAGTCTTAGAGCTCCGCTTACAAGTTTCTAGTGACCTTCGCAGTCCAAATCAATCCTCCGAACGTGAAACTGGCTGCTTTTCCAGTCAACGAGCCCCGCTTACAAGTTTCTAATCATAGTCTACAACTGAAAGCGCCGTGGCGATAGTCTGGAAATTATTTTAGAGCTAATACCTCGGCGTCCACCCTGATATCGCAGCAAATTTGACATCGGGCTGACTTTTTTACTCCAAATCAATCCTCCGAACGTGAAATTGACTGCTTTTCCAGTCAACGAGCCCCGCTTACAAGTTTCTATTGACCTTCGCAGTCCAAATCAATCCTCCGAACGTGAAACTGGCTGCTTTTCCAGTCAACGAGCCCCGCTTACAAGTTTCTAATCATAGTCTACAACTGAAAGCGCCGTGGCGATAGTCTGGAAATTATTTTAGAGCTAATACCTCGGCGTCCACCCTGATATCGCAGCAAATTTGACATCGGGCTGACTTTTTTACTCCAAATCAATCCTCCGAACGTGAAATTGACTGCTTTTCCAGTCAACGAGCCCCGCTTACAAGTTTCTAATCATAGTCTACAAGTGAAAGCGCCGTGGCGATAGTCTGGAAATTATTTTCGAGCTAATACCTCGACGTCCAGCCTGATATCGCAGCGAATTCGACATCGGGCTGACAAAACACACAATTATTTATTCAGTATTCTTTATTTCAACAGTTCACGGGAATAATCTCTTCATTATTAATACGTACGAGACAATTAATTCTCAACAAATTAATTTTTTTATTTATTAATTTATTTATTTGTATTATTTTATAATTTTTTAAAAATTATAATAATAAAATAAAACAGGCACACATCACAAGTTAACTAAATGCTTAATCAATTTTTATCCTTCAAAAGATAATATTATCTACTGAATTCAAAGAAACAGAGATGAAGTTCGAGTGCTCGAGATTTTCAATTGTTTAAATGAGCCGGATCGTACATTCGAGCCATTTCGCGAGTGGAGACGTCGCCTTGACAACAAACAGTAGCCTGAGAATATTATAAACAAATATGCGAGAAGCTATCTGTACATTGTTGAGTAGCAGATTAGTGGCTTGTTCTTGAATTCGCTTCTCTGCCAAGTTCTGATTATAGTCGTGTGCTTCTTATAGAAATATTCGAAGATCATTGTTGTATAACTGTGTTGTGTTGTACGTTTATTTTGTTCTGTTCATTTCGTTAATAGTTTGCCTTCTTGTTATGTATCTATTGTTCATAGTTTTCGTTATTGTGCTGCTCATTTCGTTAATGTTTCTCGTTCTCGTTTGATTAATATTGTTGTTAACCCCGCGCATTCATTTCCCGACGTTTTTCCGGGTAATGGTGTTTTTGCATTGACTGTTATTCGAGTTTTCCGTTGCACCATGCACTTCGAATACACGGTTGCAGAAAAACTCTATTGGTCGCATCTGCGTTGGTCAGGCGAAACATATCGGGATATCAGAAACCATTTCGCAGCTGAATTCCCCAATCGGCCGATTCCATCGACTGCGACTATTTTGAAGGCAATCAGGACTCTTGAGCACACCGGAGCTGTGAACGCGCAGGGTGTGAAACACCCTCGCCCAACCCGTCAACTGAGCGAACAGCAACAGCTTGAGATATTGCTAATGTGCATAGAGAATGATGAGATCAGTACCAGAACGGCTGCCCGAGAGCTGGACTTGGCCCAGTCGACGGTCCACCACTTCCTAAAACACAAACAAAAATATAAGTCGTACAAGTACCACCTACAACATCAGCTACTAGAAGCAGATTCGTATAACCGGCTGGACTTCTGCGAACAGATGACAGCACTCATCAATCAGGACGGAGGATTGGGTCGGCGGATATTGTTCACGGATGAGAGTACTGTCCAGTTGTGCGGTACTCCGAACCGCCAGAATTTGAGAATATGGTCCTTCAACAATCCGTACCGATCTCTCGATACTCGCACACAGTACCCACAAAAGGTCAATGTCTGGTGCGGCCTCTATGGAAACGTCCTTCTTGGTCCAGTTTTCATTGAAGGAAACCTGAGGTGGGAGCAGTATCTCCGAATCCTGCAGCAAGAGGTGGTTCCG
Organism: Euura lappo; assembly: GCA_018257835.1. Lineage (NCBI taxonomy): Eukaryota > Metazoa > Arthropoda > Insecta > Hymenoptera > Tenthredinidae > Euura > Euura lappo. The sequence goes on along the minus strand of JAEUYN010001337.1, from coordinate 7,738 downwards.
AGGATCAGACAGCTGGAACCCAACGTAATTAATTCTCATATTACACACTCTTATCGCTATCTATTGAGAAGTGAACTTGTGGGTGTGTCTAAAGTGTGTCTAAATTTTTCACTATGGTATGAATGCTTTTATTAGTTAAAAACCAATGGGTGGCGGGTTAGTCTTGTCCGCTAATTGGGTTTGGTCTAATGGACACAGTCCAACTAGAGTACCCGCGTTATTTGAAGTATCTAAAATCTAGTTCATCTATGATTCAAGCAGAAGGGGTAAACGATCTGTAGCTTGTTGGTGACATTCTCTTTATGGAGTCGCACCTGAAGACTCGATGAAATTTTGAAATTCTGTCCTTTGAGAGCGGCCCAATAAAGAGGACAATAAACAAAATAAAATCAGAAACCAGATTTTTACATACTGCGATTAATTAAACGCTACGAAGACAGTACCCAATAGATATTTTCAATCGTAATATCGATGTGTGCAGTTTCAAATTTTAATAGGGTACGATCGACTGCGGGTTGAGAAATGTAACTTTAGGTACTATACAAACCTTTTGAAGTTAAAGTGCCCAGCCCCAATATTTCATCCATCAAATATCACCATGATTGATAACCTGCAGCCATCTTTGCTATGAAAACAAATTTTTGTTCTCGCACAGTCATCATCGAATGCTATGAGACCACTCGCTATCTAAACTGTTAATCGCTTTTTAAACTGACAATTCTGATAACAAATCTGACTTCGACATTTACAATTGCCCCACGACTTCATTCCTGGATGGTGTCACAAAGTTTGAAGTTAAACAAATTACCCATTTTTTTTTCTCCTGTACCCTTTACCCATTATGCGCTCCTCCTATCTTGCTTTATCTCTTTAATCACAGTAAAAAACCTCACATTTACGTTCACTATTTTTTTAAGTCGACATTATGAAAGAAGAATAAATCAATTCATTTCATAATTTCATTATTGATGGAAAAAGAGAGAGGCCATATGGTTCCAACAAGACGGTGCACCTGCACACTCTGCTTTGCCAGTGCGGCGCTATCTTGACCAGCAATTTCCACGTCAGTGGATTGGTCGTTTTGGTCCGGTGGCCTGGCCAGCCCGCTCGCCAGATCTGACACCCCTGGACTATTTTCTTTGGGGACATCTGAAGAGCCTATTGTATAGGAGACAATTCGCGAATTTGGCCGACCTCAGGAACCGCATTGTAGAAGTCTGTCAGAGTTTCACCCCGCAGGACATCCAAGCGTCTGTCGACGAATTTTACGATCGACTGGGCTATTGCACCCAGGTTCAAGGGGGACACTTTGAAAAATACATCCACTGAAAGAAAATAACTAAGTAAGTACGGAAGAATAAGAAGCGGTTTTAACTCTCATGCTCGGTCCGTGTCACCCTAGCTAGCCCAGTCAACATAAACTAAATGCTTCATGAAAAAAATTCGAATTACCAGAATTGATAGTGAACTAACGACACGCACATTAAAATCGTTATTTTTGTGTGATGTGAAAATTTGCCACCAAACATAAATTCATTATCGGGTCTAGTTCCACAATGATGAAACCTTGTTGAGATTGACGCGTCGTGATGAATCTAACGGAACAGCTGATAACGGAACAGCTGACCAAACTAAATTGATCTTCATACTTACTAATGTGGTAAATGAATTTTGCAGGCACAGATGATGTACAGAAACACCTCCGACCCAGTTCCCGTCCACAGTTCCCATCCTACCTGTCCGCTTCCCCATCCCAGGCATCTCTAAGGAATATCTGGGAGATAATAAAATGTTATCAACTGCATGACGATAAGTCGATTTGGAAAAGGCGATTAAAAAAAAAAATATTTTGCAATTCAATCAGTTTTGTCAGTCTCAGTCATGTCATGTCAATTGATAATTGAACCGTTAATTTGGCCGACAAAATCTGAGGTTAGCGGGTTTCTGATACTTAGCTGTGTTGAGTTGTTTTTCTCTACATCAAATGATCTCGAGACTATCGCCACGGCGCTTTCAGTTGTAGACTATGATTAGAAACTTGTAAGCGGGGCTCGTTGACTGGAAAAGCAGCCAGTTTCACGTTCGGAGGATTGATTTGAACTGCGAAGGTCAATAGAAACTTGTAAGCGGGGCTCGTCGACTGGAAAAGCAGTCAATTTCACGTTCGGAGGATTGATTTGGAGTAAAAAAGTCAGCCCGATGTCGAATTTGCTGCGATATCAGGCTGGACGTCGAGGTATTAGCTCTAAAATAATTTCCAGACTATCGCCACGGCGCTTTCAGTTGTAGACTATGATTAGAAACTTGTAAGCGGAGCTCGTTGACTGGAAAAGCAGCCAGTTTCACGTTCGGAGGATTGATTTGTACTGCAAAGGTCACCAGAAACTTTTAAGCGGAGCTCGAAGACTGGAAAAGCAGTCAATTTCACGTTCGGAGGATTGATTTGGAGTAAAAAAGTCAGCCCGATGTCAAATTTGCTGCGATATCAGGGTGGACGTCGAGGTATTAGCTCGAAAATAATTTCCAGACTATCGCCACGGCGCTTTCAGTTGTAGACTATGATTAGAAACTTGTAAGCGGGGCTCGTTGACTGGAAAAGCAGCCAGTTTCACGTTCGGAGGATTGATTTGGCCTGCGAAGGTCACTAGAAACTTGTTAGCGGAGCTCGAAGACTGGAAAAGCAGCCAGTTTCACGGTCAGTGGTTCGATTTGGAGTAAAATAGTCAGCCCGATGTCGAATTTGCTGCGATATCAGGGTGGACGTCGAGGTATTAGCTCGAAAATAATTTCCAGACTATCGCCACGGCGCTTTCAGTTGTAGACTATGATTAGAAACTTGTAAGCGGGGCTCGTTGACTGGAAAAGCAGCCAGTTTCACGTTCGGAGGATTGATTTGGACTGCGAAGGTCAATAGAAACTTGTAAGCGGGGCTCGTTGACTGGAAAAGCAGTCAATTTCACGTTCGGTGGATTGATTTGGAGTAAAAAAGTCAGCCCGATGTCGAATTTGCTGCGATATCAGGCTGGACGTCGAGGTATTAGCTCTAAAATAATTTCCAGACTATCGCCACGGCGCTTTCAGTTGTAGACTATGATTAGAAACTTGTAAGCGGGGCTCGTTGACTGGAAAAGCAGCCAGTTTCACGTTCGGAGGATTGATTTGGCCTGCAAAGGTCACTAGAAACTTGTTAGCGGAGCTCGAAGACTGGAAAAGCAGCCAGTTTCACGGTCAGTGGTTCGATTTGGAGTAAAATAGTCAGCCCGATGTCGAATTTACTGCGATATCAGGGTGGACGTCGAGGTATTAGCTCGAAAATAATTTCCAGACTATCGCCACGGCGCTTTCAGTTGTAGACTATGATTAGAAACTTGTAAGCGGGGCTCGTTGACTGGAAAAGCAGCCAGTTTCACGTTCGGAGGATTGATTTGGACTGCGAAGGTCACTAGAAACTTGTAAGCGGAGCTCTAAGACTGGAAAAGCAGCCAGTTTCACGTTCGGAGGATTGATTTGGATTAAAAAAGTCATCCTGATGTCGAATTCGCTGCGACATCAGGCTGGACGCCGAGGTATTAGCTCAAAACAAAGCTTCACTCTGTTGTCGCGGTGCTTCTAGCTGAGGACTGTATCTGGAAACTTGTTAGGACTGATTATGAGCCTGGCCGTCAGCCCGATATCGAATTCATTGCGATATCAGGCTAGACGTTGAGGTGTCACCGCTAAATAATTTTCAGACTATCGCCACGGCGCTTCTGCTTGTAGACTCTTACTGGAAACTTGTGAGCAGGGCTCGAAGACTGGAAAATCAGCCAGTTCGATGGTAAGAGGATCAAGCCTGGATGCCGAGGTATTATATCAAAACGAATCTGCAGACTGTCGTCGCGGTAGGTTTGTTAGCACCTTATCTATGACTTGCACCTCTCGTGTGTTATTTAGAGAGTCGAAGAGTAACGCACATCCCAAGATCGTGCAGACCACTATTGAAGGTAACGGGGATCTCATAACCTCCCAGTTTCATCGTTTTGTCCGAATTGTTGATGCAATCCTAATTTCTTTGAACACAACGTACGTTTATTAACCTGAACGAAGACTTTTCCCAAAGCCTCATAATAAACAATGCAAGCGTATTGAAGCCTGTAAAATAATTCAAGTTCCAGGATGACAGCAAGTAATACAGTAGAAATTTCTTAACATTTCCAATTCCGACAGATCCAACGCAGGTTCCTAATTGTCAATAATCAAATAACTACGAATGATCGATGGCCGAGTCGCGCCAAGCTGTCGAAATCTTTGAGGTTAGGTACGGCGAGCTGTCAAGTCAGGTATAAATTATCATTTTTTCGACGGTTGGTAGACCAGACCGATATTCAATTTTTTCAGGTTCGCGCATGCGCAGTGGATTTTGGGCTGTTTACACTTTAGGAATTCACTCTGTATATTGTAACAACGGGTCGAACCCTGCTACGAATAAAAGATACGACTTTCCGGGAAATAACTGTGGACCAAAGACAGCAAATATCTCTTTCAAGATCAGGGGGTTATGTTTATTCAAACGTGCGTTCTCTTTAAAGTCCAGAGCGAGACTGTTGTTTTTTACAATAATAATGCCGGTCGCCGAAGCGACCGGAAGGTTCTACTGTTTCGAAACATCCGTAAACTATAATTTATCATGTATAACGGGGGTACGAAGTGCGGAGACACCCCCGTAACACTGCCCCCCCCCTCTCTTGAAGAGTCGACCCGACTCTTACTACGCCTGGCCGACGCGGTGGGTGTTGTTCAGGGAAGGATTCGAGCTGCGGCTCGCTTGATAAATAATCCACCCGTACACTGCTCGACATTCGCCTTTTCTCTCGAGGTAAACCGCAGAAAACCTCGAGAAAGCAGCCGAACAACACCAAACTCTTGTCCGAAGAAACGTGTGGAAGGTGAAGAGGTCCCGAAGGAGTTCCCTGAAGAAAACTGGATTCCGGTCTTCGGAGCCCCAAAAGTTCCATCCAAAAGAAAATCGGCCAAAAACTCGGCAACAGGGAGCATGGGAGGTGGGTTGCGGGGAACAGGCTCCAGGTTCGCACCAGAATCCAAAAGTAAACGAGGTCAACACGACCTAGGCGGGAGGACAAAGTTGACAGAGATGAGTTTGGTTTTTCGGGTCAGGGTTAAAGGATGAAGGCGAAGGCGATCCGTTTTTTTTTTAAATTGATGTTTCGCATTTGTCCAAAAGAGAAAAATAACAGGATCAAAATAAGACTTCCTTTTGTCTGTTTGAATATCTGTCAGTCCTGTTTTTCTTCTTCCCAATCAAAAAAATATGGCTTTCCACGTGACGACAGCTGTAATGCAGCAATTTATTGACGAATTCTCTTGGGACGAGGTGCCAGGGTCAAGGGAGAAGGACTTCGGGTGGTGGTACGAAAACCAATGGCGTGATGCTCGGTGTAGTGCTGATCTTGTCGTCAGAGTTCACTACGGGGGCTTGGTTCGGCTTGCGTGCTGGGGGTGCTGGGGCCGACTGTGAGTGACCAGCGTAAAGTTTCTAAGGTTCCTAGGCTGGATAAACAGAATTAAATTCTTCACTCCTAGCATCCAAGAGGACGCAAGGGGGACTTTCGAGAGGGAACATTTCTTGTTCATCGACCGATCCCCAACTTGTTTTTATTGCGGCGAAGAGGTTGTTGAGAACAAACTCAATGCAATGGACTGTGGGGACTGCGTCTTCCTAAAGAACCGGATGGTAGAGGATATCTGGCACAGATTCAAGGAGCGGATTACATGGGAACTGTGAACCCTGGAAGAAATTCGTTAGGAAAAATGCCGTTGCAACCATTGTTATGTTAGTTCTTTTTATCGTTAAGTTGTCCCCGTAGTGAAAAACAAAACAAAACAATAAAACTTTACTCCAAATAAGGACGCCCGACCATGACATCACAAAAAGAGTCATACACGTCTTTCGCGGAAAGCTCTGCGTCTAATATTAGTACCGGAGCAGGTGGAGAAGAAAACCTCTGTTTCCTCAACCAATCCTCGTGGGTTTCGTGTAAGGTCGTCAGATAATCCAACGTTATTCCTTTCTCTTCTTCCCTACCTCGAGATTGAATCCGCGCGAAAGAGATTGTGGGAGCTAGCCTCAAATAAACAACAAGGTCGACTTCGAAATCCGAAGAACTTTCAGCAAAGATTCTACAATTTTCCCATAATAAATGTGCCTCATAGTTTTCGAAACCTCCCAACCTTCGGCGTGCCTCGACAAAGCAACTCCCACTGAAAATAGACCGCTCCATTACTTTAATAGGCAGCGATGTCTTCTGGCGATGTCTTTCCCTCATCGTCAACAAAACGTGGTGCTGAAACTGGTACCCGAACTTGGGAGGGTTTTCATACATCTTCTCCAAAAGATTCACACCTGCTACGTTCCGATATTCTTCAAGCGGTTCTAAAAGGGTGAGAATATTCTCATCTTCCAAAAATCTTCTCGTGAAAGTAGTTTTGCCGCAGCCAATATTTCCTTCAACAATGATCGTTAAAGGCCTTCCATTCCTCTTAACTACGCCTAAAGGAAGGTCGGGACTCCAACTCGAAGAGCTAACGAAAGCTCCAGGTACTCTTTTTTGGTGTGGAAGCGACTCCTGCACGAATTGAGGGGAGAGGGTCTTACCCTCGAGGTTTGTAGTTCTCAATTTACGGACATTAGAAGTGGAAGATCCGACGGAGACCTTTGGAGTTGCGTCTCTTCCCTGATAAATGGCTAGACGATCTAGATGAACAACTCTAGGTCGAACCCGATTAGAACGTTGAATTCTGTAAACCACATCGTTAATTCGCTTTATGACGACATAAGGTCCCTCCCACTCGCTTTGCAATTTCGGACAGCGTCCTTTTTCTCGTCGAGGTTGGAACAGCCAAACAGCATCGCCCGCCTCGAAACGAAGGTCTCGGGCTCGAGCATCATAGCGAGCTTTCATCCTGTCGGAGGCTAGATGAATTCTGACACGAGCAAACTCGTGGATCTCGTCTAGACGGTTTTGTAGAGAGGACGCGAAGTCAGTCCTACAAGGTGTTTGAAAGGGAACAACGCCTCTCTCTAGATCGGAAGGAAGACGAAGATCACGGGCCAACATCATCATCGCGGGTGAGCGACCCGTGGTCTCATGGATTGCTGAGCGATACGAGAAGAGGAAGAGGGGGACCCACTCATCCCAGTCTTTTTGATTTTCATCAATGAAATTAGTCAAATATTTCAGCAAGGTTCGGTTCATTCTCTCGACCATTCCGTCAGACTGGGGGTGAAGAGCCGTGGTCCTCGTCTTCCTCGTCCCCAGGATTTGTGATATCTCTTTAACCAAGTCTGCTTCGAAGTTTCTTCCCTGATCCGTGTGTACTTCGAGGGGGCAACCGTGTCGACAAACAAACTCTCGTACAAAGGCGAGAGCGACAGTTTTGGCTTCCTGATTCGGTAGTGCCACAACTTCGGGCCACTTGGTAAAATAGTCAGCCATCACTAAGACCCAGCGGTTCCCCGATTTCGAAACTGGGAGTGGACCGAGAATATCCATCGCCATTCTCTCCAAAGGGGCTCTGACATCGTAGATTTGGAGGGGACTCTTTCCTTTTCCTCGAGGGCCCTTTTTTGCTATACAGGTGTTACAACTGTGGCACCAGTCTTCTACATCGGTGCGACACCGTGCCCAGAAGTAGCGTTCTCGAATACGCCCAAGGGTTTTATTAACCGCAAAGTGGCCGC
>JAEUYN010001336.1:0-54891 GCA_018257835.1 Euura lappo | reverse complement strand
ATATAAATAATAATTAATATTATTAAATTATTATAATATATACTAAAAAATAAATTTTATAGAAAAGGTATATTTAGTATTGAATATAAAGTATATTTAATAATTTATATTTAAATTTATATTATTATAAAATTTATATATATATATATATATATATTATTATTATATCGTTTATTTCGTATGCCTTTCGGCCTTGAAAGGGGTTACATGTTTTATTTGATTGTTGCTATTCTTAGGTTCTTCACCTTCTACTAATACTTTCATGGATATATTCAGCTGTTACATTTTATTTCTTTTCTGTGCATGTTCATGTCTGGTTTGCTTCGTTTTGACTTCTTCTACTGTCCCGCACCCGTTTCATCCAGTCTGCTCCCTCCCCCGTCTCTTGCAGGATCTCTGACAGCTCTCTGTTGTCCTTCAGTGCGTTCACGCACTCTTTGAGCATGTGTTCTAGTGTCTCTTTGCTCTCTCCGCATGTCCTGCACGTCTTTTCTTCCTCCCTCTTCCAATACTTCGACCCTTCTTCTTCGTTCCCACATCTGAATCTCGCGATTAGCTTCTGGTCTCTGCCCTCGTATTCCTTCTGTAGGTATCTCGGTAGTCCCTGCGCTTTTATTCCCTTATATCTCGGGCAGTACCTGCTTTCTTCGATTCTTTTGCCTCTTTCCTCTTCTTGTTCTTTCGTGTATTCTTCCAGTATCTCCTCTATCCGTTTGACTCCCCCTTCTCTTTCCGTTCCTATTCCTCTGATGTTCCCACCCTGTTTCGCGTAGCATGCCTCTCTTTCTTTTTCCCATTCCGCTTTTTCCTCTGCTTTCTTCCTGTGTATCTCCTTCCAGCATTCCGTGACTATCTCGTTAGTTCTGTACCTTTTGGTTTTTTCCTCGTACTTGAGTGCTCTTCTCCGTGCTTCCGTCGTTATCTTCTTGGTCTTTGTTTCTTCCCTGATTATGTATGCTGGTGTGTTGTACTCTAACCCCAGTGTCCATCTGATGAATCTCTCCTGTGTCTTCTCTATCTTCTCCTGTTCCTTCCAGCCCCAGACTTCTGCTGCGTATAGTAGTATACTTTCTACTAAGCTTCTGAACAGGTTCATCCTACGGTTGAAGTTGTTCCGGAATTTCCTCTGTCCTATTCCCCAAACCTGCGCCATCACGGCTCTTGCTTTTCTTACTGTTTCTCCTATGTGCTTTTCGTGTTTGCCGTTGCTCTGGAAGTGGAAGCCGAGGTATTTAAACTCTTTGACCTGTTCCAGAGCCTCCTCCTGCCAGTACCAGTCCTCTCTGTTTTTCTTTCCTCTTCCCTTCTTGAAGATCATTACCTTCGACTTGTCTGCGTTGAGTATCAGGTCTCTCCGTTCTAGGTATTTCTTATACCTTGCTATCATCTGCCTCAGTTCCTCCGGGCTGCCTGCAATCAGCACCATGTCGTCCGCGTATGCTAAGGTCCAAATCTTCTTTCCTCCTATAACTATCCCTCCATCTTGTCCTTTTCTCATCGTTTCTTCCAGGTCTGCTGTGTACATGTTAAAGAGGGTCGGGCTCAGGGGGCATCCTTGTCTCACTCCTTTTGTCGTCCAGAACTTGCTAGATTCTTCTCCCTGTACCCTCACTACGTTCCTTGTCTCTTTGTAGATCTCTTTTATTCTTAGTCTTAGCCTCTTGCTTATTCCCGTTTTCTGCATTGTTTTGTCTAGTAATGTTCGGTTAACTTTGTCGAATGCTGCGCTGAGGTCCGCGAAGAACGTGTATACTTTCCCTCCTTTTTTGGCTAGCTCCCTGTTTGTGACGTAGTTCAATATGAAAATGTTATCTGTTGTGCTCCTTCTCCTTCTAAAGCCTGCCTGCGTTTCGGGTATACCCCGTTTTTCTTCCAGTTCTGCTGTCAGTCTTTCCTCTAGTATCATGGCATATATCTTATATGCTGTATTCAGCAGTGTAATTCCCCTGTAGTTCTTGACGTTTTCCTTGTCTCCTTTCTTGTGTATAGGCGCGATCACCCCTTCTTTCCATCGGTCGGGCAGCCCTTCCCCTTTCCATACTCTGTTCATTACCTCCCGCAGTCTCTGTATAGTCTTTCTGCTCCCGTTGATCCATATTTCGTTCTCGAGACTGTCTTCCCCTGGTGCCTTTCTCTTTTTAAGTTTCGCGATCTGTCTCCTTATCTCCTCCCCGGTGATCTCTGCTGCGTTGCCGTCTTCCTCTTCTACCTCTGCTTCTTCTTCGTTGTCCTCCTCCGGTCTGTTCACTCCTTCCAGCAGCTGCATGAAGTGGTCCTTCCAGTTCGTTATTCCTATTCTCTTCGTGATCTCGGTTCTTTGTTTCCTTCCCCTGTTGACGTATTTCCATATCATGTTCTCGTTCTGGATCTGACCGATCTCCTGCTCCTCTGCTTCCTGCGTTTCTCTCTTCCTCTCTTTGCATAGGTCCTTGAACTGTTTCTTTTTCCTGATGTATGTTTCTTTTTCACCGGTCCCTCTTCTCCACCTCCCCAGCGCTCTTCTGGCCTCGGTTTTCTTCTCGGCACACTCTTCGTTCCACCATCTGCTCTGTCCTATTTTCCATTTCCTTCTCTTTGTTCTCTCCTTGTGCACTGCACCGTTCAGCTTCCCCACCATCTCTTCTATCATCTCGTTGACCTCCTCTTTCTCGAAGTTTAATTCCTCCGACTTTCTTTGATATATTCTTACTCCCTCTTCCGACCATATCCGTCTGTCCATCCATTCCTCGTTCTGTCGTTCTTCGCGTGTCGTGTTTTGGCATACCGTTCTTACGTCCACTCTTATTGGTAGGTGGTCCGACTCTGTTCTTTCTTCTGTCTTAAAGTCAGTTATGTCTTCTTTCGCCTCTTCGTTAATTATTCCATAGTCTATTACCGAGTTTCCTGTCGCACCAATGTAGGTCCAGTTCCCTTTTTCGTCTCCCTCCATGTTTCCGTTCAGCACGCTCCATCCTTCGTCTTCTATTAATTCCAGCAGCAGGTTTCCCTCTGCGTTCCTGCATTTGTCTTTGGATCTCCTCCTTGCTTCCTTATCCGCGGTTTCCGATATCATTTTTCCTTCTTCTCCTATTCTCGCGTTAAAGTCGCCTCCGATTATCATCTTCCTCAGCTCTGGGCTTCGCATTTTGTTTAGTAGGTCCCTTTTGGTTTTTTTCATGTCTCTGCTGTATATCGTTATTATTCTCCATGTCTTTTCGTCTACTATTATTTTCCTCTCCTGCATTTCCTCCGTGTCTCCTTGTGTCTCTAGTTCTCTTATCTGTTTTTTGATTCCGGTCAGGATCCCTCCTTTTGCTCTGCCCTTTGCCTTGTCTCTTGTTGCTGGGGTGTTCTTCCAGTTGTGTGTGTTTGGCAACATGGCTTCAATTCTCTTCCATTGTTTTTCTTCCAGCCACGTTTCCACCAGGCCGATTGCGTCGTATTCCTCCACGTATTCCCAGAATTGTTTGTCTTTATTCTGTATGCCCGCCACGTTCCAGAAGCCTATCTTGATTTTTCCCTCTGTCTTCTCTCCCCCCGATTCTTCCTGATCCGTCGCTCTTTCTCTCGTCTCCTGTTCTCCTATGTTGCCTCTTCTCTTTCTTCGTGCACCATTGGTTCTGTCTGGCTTTGGGTTTTGTCTCTTCTGTTTGTTTCTTGCTGAAATTTTATTTCTTGTAGGCCTTGCCCTTCTATCCACTCGTACTTCTTCCTGTTGATTGTGAGCTTCATGTATCCTTTCTTTGTGGTGTTTCCCTTCTGTTTCTCTTCTTTCGCGATGTCTCCTATCTGCCTTTGGATTGCTCTCTCCTTGGGCGTCAGGTCGTTGTCAATGTATATTTTCGTGTTTCCTAGTTGGCTTTTCTTCCTCATTATTTCTTGCTTTGTCTCCCAGTCCTCCAGCTTCGCTACTATCATGCCCTTGCCTTGGTTCCCGTTCCTGTTCCAGTATGCCTCAATTACTTTTCCCCGGACGTGTAGCTCCCTTGCTAGGAATTCTTCTACGCTGCGTGTTGTTACCCTTGCTCCTTCTACCGTCAGTCCTTTTATCAATATGTTGTTTTTTCTCCTCCTTCTTTCGTTCTCTTCCTCTCTGTCCTCGGCTCTCCTTAAGGCTGCGCGGGTCTCCCTGGATTCGTCCTCGAGTGCTTCGATTCGCTATATATATATATATATATATTAAATATTATAATTAAATTATTATTATATTTATTATTATTATTAAATTTTTTTAATATATTTTATTTTTAGTTAATTTATATTTTGTATTTTTATATTTATTTATAATTTGTATTTTTATATTTATTTATAATTTATACTTATACTTATACTTATACTTATACTTATACTTATACTTATATTTATATTTATATTTATTTATATTTATTTATATTCATATTTATATTATAATTTTAATTATTGAATAATAGATTTTTATTAGATTATTGTATTTATTTATTTAAAAATCTTTTGATCATTATATTTTTATTTAATTAATTTTATTAAAAATTGAATTTTTGAGTGAATTTTTAATTTTTTTTTAATCTTGTACATTGAATAGATAATTCAATGCTAAATTTAATTCATAGAGAAACTGATAAGATTTTATCTAATTATCTTTATTTTAAATAATTATATTCAATTTATAAGATGGATTAATACTTATTAGGAAAGAATAAAAGGAATCCATGAGCGGTATATAAATATTAAATTTCTTATAAAATATTAATTATTAACCTTTAGGGTTATTAATTAATCTTTTTTAATTAATTATCATTAGTTAGATTTTTTTAAAAAAAAGTTTGATTTTAGCTTTTATATTTGTTTTATAAATTTTTTGCATGTAAATTTTTGTATGATGTATAATTTTTTTAAAATAAATTATTATAATATTTAATTTCAGCATTTATTTTTAATAATTAAGGAGATTTAGAATTATAATTTATAGATAATATAGACAAAGAATGTGCCAGCAGTCGCGGTTATACATTTACATATATAAATAAATATTATTAAATTTTATAATTTTTTATGTAATTTATTTTATAAAATTATAAAATTTAGGTGGAATTTTTTTTATGTTAGATTAAATAATAAGTTAAAAAAAAATTATGAAATCTTATTAATAAACTAGGATTAGATACCCTATTATTTAAGATGTAAAAAAAAATTGGGGATTAATAGTTATGTTCTTTAAACTTAAAAAAATTGGCGGTATTTAAATCTAATTAGGGGAACTTGTTTTTTAAAATGATGATCCTCAAGAAACCTTACTTTAATTAATTTAATTTATTTATTGCCGTTAACAGATTATTTTTTAAGAAAAAAAATTTTCTTTATTTATTATTATAATAAGTTATTTCAGGTCATTATGTAGTTTATATTAAAGTTAAGATGAGTTACAATAAATTTTATTTATGGATATTAATTTGAAACAATTAATTGAAATTGGACTTAATAGTAAAATAAAATATTTTATTTATTTGAATTTAGAATTAAATATGTACAAATCGCCCGTCACTCTCGTTTTAAGATGAGATAAGTCGTAACAAAGTAGATATACTGGAAAGTGTTTCTAGAAAGTTTTATACAAATTATAATTTTAGTTAAATTATTTTATTTACAGTAAAATGAGATTTGTGCAATTCAATTTAATTTGAAATTTAAAAATTATTTTTTTTTATTTATTTATTTTATTTTATTTTAATAAAAATAATTATAAAGATTTTTTAGTTTTTGTATTGTTTATAGATAAAATTTTATTAATTATAGTATATTTTGTACTGTGAGGTAGATTTGAAAAAATATTAAATAAAATTTTAATTGAAAGTAAAATTTATTTTTTGTACCTTGTGTATCAGGATTTATTAATTAAAATTTATTAATTATAAATTTCTCGAAATTAAAAGATCTATTTATTTATTATTTTTTTTGTTGCATAATTATTTTTAATATTTAAATTGAAATGAAATGTTATTCGTTTTTAATGATATCTAGTTTTTTAATAAATGAATTTAATTCAGGTATTAAATTTTTATATTATAATTAATATTTTTAAAAAAATTTTAATGCTAATATTTTAAGGGATGAGCTTTGAAGTTAAATTTTATAAAGTTTTAATTAATTTTAATAATTTTATAGTCTTGAAAATAGATTTTATTTAAAAAATGTTATAATTTAATTATTTTTTATTTATTATTTTAATTTTATAATTTTAATTATTTATTAATATATTTTATTTAATTATATTTTAAAATTAATTATGATAAAATTAGTAAATTATTTTTGTTAAATTATTTAATTAATTGTTAGGTTAAATAAATTAATTCGGCAAATTTTTATACTCGCCTGTTTAACAAAAACATGTCTTTTTGATAATAATTTAAAGTCTAATCTGCCCTATGAAAATTTTTAAATGGCCGCAGTATCCTGACTGTGCAAAGGTAGCATAATAATTTGTCTTTTAATTGAAGGCTGGGATGAAGGATTGAACGAAGTATAAACTGTCTCTATTTTATTATATATTGAACTTAATTTTTAAGTTAAAAAGCTTAAATATATTTAAAGGACGAGAAGACCCTATAGAGTTTTATTATAATAATTTTTATATATTATTTTTAGTTATTTTTTATATAAATAGTATAATTTTATTGGGGCGATAGAAAAATTTAATTAACTTTTTTATTTATTAAAAACATAAATAAATGAATTATTGATCCTATTTTTTAGATTAATAGTTTAAATTACCTTAGGGATAACAGCGTTATTTTTTTAGAGTTCTTATTGATAAAATAGATTGCGACCTCGATGTTGGATTAAAGTTTAATTTTGGTGAAGAAGCTAAAAATTTAGGTCTGTTCGACCTTTAAAACTTTACATGATCTGAGTTCAAACCGGTGTAAGCCAGGTTGGTTTCTATCCTTAAAAATAAAAAAATTTTTAGTACGAAAGGATCAAAATTTTTAAATATATTTTATTATTAACTTTGAATTTTATTAAATAAACTACTATTTTGTCAGAAAAATGTGATAATTTTAGAAATTATTTATGTATAAATTAATTTATTCAAATAGTAATTAAATTAAATGAGTTAAATTTATTTTTTATTACAATATTAATTTTAATAATTATGGTTATAGTGGGGGTTGCTTTTTTGACTTTATTTGAGCGTAAATTATTAGGGTATATTCAAATTCGTAAAGGTCCTAATAAGGTTGGTATATTTGGTTTTTTGCAGCCTTTTTGCGATGTAATTAAGTTATTTTCTAAGGAACAAATTTTTCCTTCTTTTTCTAATTATTATCCTTATTATATTTCTCCTATTTTTAGTTTGTTTTTAATTTTATGTTCTTGAATGATTATTCCTTATTTTACTAATTTATGTTCTTTTAATTTAAGAATTTTATTCTTTTTGTGTTGTATAAGAATAGGGGTTTATAGAATTATAATTTGTGGTTGATCTTCAAATTCTAAATATTCTTTATTAGGTGGTTTACGATCAGTTGCTCAGACAATTTCTTATGAGGTTAGGATGGTGATTATTTTAATGTCTTTTATTTTTTTAATTGAAGATTATAGATTTTTAACATTTATTGAATTTCAATCTTATATCTGATTTTTTTTTATTAGTTTTCCTTTATCAATAGTATGATTTATTATTTGTTTAGCAGAGACTAATCGTACTCCTTTTGATTTTGCTGAAGGTGAATCAGAATTAGTTTCTGGGTTTAATGTTGAATATAGAAGAGGTAGATTTGCATTAATTTTTATGGCAGAATATGCTAGAATTTTATTAATGAGAATATTATTTAGTTTGATTTTTTTGGGGGGTAAATTATTTTCTTTATTATTTTATTTAAATTTAACTTTAATTTCTTTTTTTTTTGTTTTAATTCGGGGCACTTTGCCTCGTTTGCGGTATGATAAATTAATATTAATAGCTTGGAAGAGGTTTTTACCTATTTCTTTGAATTGTTTAATATTTTTTTATGTTTAAAATTTTTATTAAATATTTTTATAATTTATTAAGTAAATTTTTAAAATCAATAAAAGAATTAAACTTTTATTTTATGTTTTCAAAACATATACTTATTCAAGTTCATTGATTTTTAATTGTTAATTGATGATGTTATCTCATAATTTATTAATTAATGGATTTGTAATAAAATACAAAAAATAAATTCATGTAAATATTTGTCCTATGGTTTCATATGGTATTTCAACTGGTCTGTAACCAATTCATGTTAGTAATATGATGTTGCAAATTATTATTCAGAAAAATATTTGATTTAATGGGTAAAATATTAGTCTTTTAAATTTTCTGAATTGATAAAATGGTAAGATTATGAGGATAAAAATTGATATGATTAAAGCTATTACCCCTCCTAATTTATTAGGGATTGATCGTAAAATTGCATACGCAAATAAAAAATATCATTCTGGTTTGATGTGGAGGGGTGTGATTATTGGGTTTGCTGGTATAAAGTTATCTGGATCTCCTAATATATTGGGTACTATTAAAACTATTATAATTAGAATTGTAATTATAATAATAAATCCCAATAAATCCTTGAATGAAAAGTAGGGGTGAAATGGGATTTTATCAATATTTTTTATTAATCCTAATGGGTTTCTTGATCCTGTTTCATGTAGTAATATTAAATGAATTAATCTTAAGGCAAAAATAATAAAGGGGATAATGAAATGAAATGTAAAAAATCGTGTTAGTGTAGCATTATCCACTGAAAATCCCCCCCATAATCAATATACTAATGATGATCCTATATACGGGATTGCTGATATTAATCTAGTAATTACAGTTGCCCCTCAGAATGATATTTGTCCTCATGGCAATACATACCCTATAAATGCAGCTCCTATTACTATGAATAATATAATAACACCGGTAATTCATGTTTTTTTGAAATAAAATGATCCGTAATATATTCCTCGACCAATATGAATATAAATACAAATAAAAAATATTGATGCTCCGTTGGCGTGCAGAGTTCGTAATATTCATCCATTATTTACGTCTCGACAAATATGGATAATTCTAGAAAATGCTAATTGAATATTTGCAGAATAGTGTATAGCTAAAAAAATTCCTGTAATTAGTTGAATAATTAAACATAGTCCTAATAATGATCCAAAATTTCATAATGTTGAAATATTGGAGGGGGTTGGTAAATCGATCATTGAGTTGTTAATAATTTTAAAAATAGAATTAGATAGTCGTAAGGGTAGGGGTTTGTTTAAGGGTTTATTCATTCATTAAATGTTTTTTCGTAGGGGGCCTATATTAATGTTAATAATTTCAATAATAATAAAAAGTGTTAATAATAGATAATTTATTATTATTAATATAATTAAATTATTTGGTAGATTATATAATTTGTTTAATGATATTTTTAATTCAATATTTTCTTCTAATCTTATAATTATAATATTTATTGAATCTAAATTAAATGATGAATAAAAATTTAAATTTTTTATAAAAAAATAGAAAATTAATGAAATAAAAAAATAGATTATTAATTTATTTTTATTAAAATAGAATTTTTGGTTTGATGATAATCTAGATATATAAATAAATAAAATTAATATGCCTCCAATTATAATTAAATATATAATATATGTATATCAAAATCTTATTCTTATTAATCCTGAAATTAATGATATTAATATAGTTTTCGTTGCAGTGGGTGTAAAATGCAATTTTACGACCATGGGAGGTTTTTTAAAACTGCATTTACGTCCACATGCAACGAAAAATATCGTATGCAACACGGGAGTTGAATGTAAAACCCTAGTGTGCTAAAAAAACAGGGGGGCTTGGCTTCGCCAGCCCTCCTGTTTTCTGAGCACACACGTGTTTTACATTTGACTCCCTTGTTACATAATATACTATTGAATAAGAAGGGATAATCCTATTGAAATGGGTGTTTTTGAATAATAAAATATTATTCTATTTAATATTAAAATATAAATTAATATAAGTTGAAACATTTTCAGGAAATAGTTTTATTTAAAATATTAATTTTGGGGATTAATGATATAAGTATTTAATCTTTTTTTTCTGAAGTTTTAAAAGTAAATTTTCTTATCATTGATTTACAAAATCAAGGTTTTTTTTAAACTATTAAAACTTATGTTACCATTTTTTAGTTGTTTAGATTTATTTTTTATTTTATTTTTTATTGGTTTAATAAGATTAAGTTTTAAACGATTTCATTTACTTATAATTTTATTGAGAATTGAATTTATTGTTTTATTATTATATATGTTAATAATTTTTTATCTAAATTTATTTGAAGTTGAGTTATTTTTTAGAATATTATTTTTAAGTTTTAGTGTTTGTGAAAGGGTTTTAGGTTTGTCTATTTTAATTAAAATAGTTCGTTTAAATGGTAATGATTATTTTCAAGTTTTAAATTTTTTATAAATGATAAAATTTATATTTATATTAATTTTTTTATTTCCCTTTAGATTAAAAAATAAATTTTGAATATACCAGAATTATTTATTTTTAAGAGGGTTATTATTTTTAATTTTAGGAAATTATTCAAATGAATGATCTTTTTTAAGTTATTATTTAGGAATAGATTTAATATCTTTTTGTTTAGTTTTGTTAACAATATGAATTTGTTCATTAATATTTTTATCTAGAGATAAAATTTATTTGAGTAATAATTTTATTAGGTTATTTATTTTTTTAGTGTGGATTCTTATATTATTTTTAATTTTTACTTTTACAATTATAAATTTATTTTTATTTTATTTATTTTTTGAGTGTAGGTTGAGTATATTGATGACGCACCCTATTTGGGCACCTAGGCACGATATTTTTTTTGCAAATTGAAAATTTTTTCCTGTTGTGCGCGGCCTCGTGCGCTTCGCGCACTCCCCGGGGTTACTAAAAACTCTCCACCTAGCCAAAACTATGCAGCTACAAGTCTGCAACTGTACACTTGGCTGCCACAAAATTTGAAATTTCGTAAATTTCAGGTTCGGGTCAATGAACCCGAGTCACCAAAATGACCGATTGATTCAATTTCACATTAATGACAGTCATCGTAATGACCAGGTGTCATCAAAGTGTGCGATTCATACTCTAATAACATGGCGGTCCGTCACGGAAATAGCCGATAGATGTAGATATGTACATATATTGTGACGTGGTACCCGTCACTGGGTAACCCAGAGCAACCCGAGCTTGCTTAGAACTGCGGGATCATGGACGTGTGCGGATGGCGGTGACCTCCAGGAAGAGCTTTCTTAATTTTAAGTAGAATATCTAGCGCTAATCCTTTTTGTTGTTTCTTTTTCTATTAAATATATCATGTAAATCGCAACTCTACTTCGATGTGCACCCGGAGCTTCTACCGCCGAGGGAGGACATCGAATGACGGCTGTATCTGAGGACGGGGAATCAAGGTCAAGGCTAATACGACTTCCGATCATAGAAAACAACTGATGGCGTATAGGGCTGTGTGAAGAACACAACGAAGCCTCCTGTCAGCTGTCCAGCCTCTATGCTACCGTTTCAATACTGGATGCCACGATGACAGAGTATAGGGCCGTACGTGAAGTACCCACAGTGCCTCCTGTCGTTGCTGACTTCTCGGCCAGGTGCCGAACCCTTGCAACACCTACTGTACGGAGCATTGTCACCGCCACCGTGGTCGCCTATGACGCCCACGGCGAAGACGTTCCAACGACGAGCAGCTACCTCGTGATTTAGTCCCAGTGGCTAAATACGACGCTCATGATGGAGCAACGACGAAGACCCGGTTCAGGATCGTCAGCCTCCAGTCAGATCCTTCAGCCGCGTGAATCTCAGGTGGATCCACAGCTGAGGTGCTCCTCGGAGTTGGCAATATTCCGAGAGTAAGAACACCGGTAACGAGAAGTCGTGTGTCTTCCCCTGTCTCGCTTATGGTATGGAGAATCTCCCCACCCACGTGTGACGTCAGAATATCTAAGGACTGCCCAAATTATGGTGCGAGTCAATTGAGCCAATCGGAAAATTGAGGAAAGAGGATGGAAGCTAAGTTGCGGTGTCGCCGTGTCTAGCCAAATCGTCGGGAAACCCTCAAGATTCGCTCTCTTCTACGTTCAGCCGTCATCCGCACCGCACGTGTTGTCTGCCGCTTCGAGAACTTCATACCGTACCGTCTCGTATCGCTATTAGCCAAGTTTATTTAAAATAGTGCTATTAGTTGCTGATTCTGTTCTGATAATCATCTCAAGGTAAGGCCTGTACTTTCTATTGTAAAGCCACGAGATTTCTCAGTAATTATTGTATCGAGTACGCTTCTTTGAGATTGTAGTTTTGGCTACGCATTACGAGCGTTGGACCGTGAGGTCTCGCTCAGAGGCATTTGATCCTCGTATTATCGTACCGATTGGTTATTTCAAGTCTTAGAGTTTGTTATTTAATTATTTTGTTGAACACTGAGAAATACCGTGACCGAGTACTGCCGAATTCTGTCTCTGTAGCGGAGATCATTTTCATTCTTTTCGCATATTGTATGTGTTTCATGGACTGAGTCCATTTCCTATTTCATTGCATTGTAATCCGTGTGATTGCGGATTGAGTTATTTTCTAGATAAATTATTCGTTTGAAGCGCTAGGTTAATTATTTTATATTTTTGTATTTCCTGGAGTGTCATGAGCGTAGTAGGAGCCGTGGAGAACCTTTTGTTGAGTAATTGTTAATTTCGTCGTAAGTCGTCTCTCTCCACGTGCGTTATCGTCCCGTTTTCTATATTCAGTTTGAATTACTTGTTAGTAATATTTCTGTACGGAGGATTACAACCCGAGAATTGTAATCACTACCGTATTGTTGAATTTTGATATATTGAATTTTGTTATTTTGTTTTGTATCGAGTCACAAGCTGCCTGTTGTAAAATTGTAGTTTCTAGACAGGTTTATCGTCCCGTCTGGCCGATAAACCAGGGTAATTTCATATCTTATTGTTGACAACTGTTATCGAATATACGGGCTAAGCAAGCCTCTTGAAGGATTCAAATCTGTGTCATTTCCCTTACCTATTGGCAATCCACCCCCTCTCTACCGTTAATGGATGATTCTGAGTAAACCGAGCACGTCCGTCGCAATCTCTCTAGCCTGTGGATTCTTTATTGTTTGTCATTTTAGTAAACTGACACATCTGTGTGTCTGGCGCCCAATTCCGGATTAATTGAGCATTTATCCTTGTGAAGCTTTCATTACTAGAGAAAAGCGCCGTAGGGTAACGTGACAAGAAAACCTGTCTTTCCCTCTGACGAGGAGCACGTTACAATATATATATATATATATATATATATGGGGCTGTCCACGTCAATTCACCTAGGCTCGTGACCGCAACTTTTTTGATTTGCTTAATAATTTTTTCTATTGTTGTACTTGCTCTAAAACATTTTTCTGAATTTTTTCAGATTTTTGAAAAAATCCCTTTTTAAGTTACGATTTTTTTTCGACCGAAAAAAAGGACCATTTTCAAAAATCTGAAAAAATTCACAAAAATCGTATGATTAACGTAAAACAGTTTCCCGATCGCGAAGATGTGGGCCGAATTTTTCTTATATTTTTTTTCCTGATGCAAACTTTTTTTGTGAAGGGGACCAGTACAGCGTGATTCAACAAATTCTCCATACTCCAATAATCATTTATATCCTATCCGAAGTTCATTGCACATCGAAAAATTGACTTTTTCAAAAATCAGTTGTCGTAAGGTTTCAGGCACACGGTTGATCCGATTATGTCGCTCGACATCTCAGTTTCTTCGGAGAGCAATTCTTCATCGTGTGAATGAGGGTAATTGAAGAGTAAAATTTTGGGGGCAAGTTATCAGCAGAAGAGTTACTGAATTGTCGCTTAATCTCGATAACTGACCATAACTTGTCACAGAATTTTTTTTTTTTCAGTTTCCCTCATTCGCATGATGAAGAATTGCTCTCTGAAGGAAATGCGACGTCGAGAGATGTAATCGAATTAACCGTGTGTCTAAAACCTCACGATAAGTGATTTTCAAAAAAGTTAATTTTCCGACGTATAATGAACTTTGGATAAGATATTAATGATTTCTGGAGTATGTAGAATGTGTTGAATCACGGTGTACTGGTCCCTTTGACAAAAAAAAAAGTTTGGATCAGGTAACAAAAATGTAAGAAAAATTCGGCCCACATTTTCGCGATCGGGAAACTGTTTTACGTTAATCATACGATTTTTTTGAATTTTTTCAGATTTTTAAAAATGGTCCTTTTTTTCGGTCGGAAAAAAATCATAACTTAAAAAGGGATTTTTTCAAAAATCTGAAAAAATTCAGAAAAATGTTTTAGAGCAAGTACAACAATAAAAAAAATTATTAAGCAAATCAAAAAAGTTGCGGTCACGAGCCTAGGTGAATTGACGTGGACAGCCCCATATATATATATAAATGAAACTATCGAGTATATTGATGACGCACCCTATTTGGGCACCTAGGCACGATATTTTTTTTGCAAATTGAAAATTTTTTCCTGTTGTGCGCGGCCTCGTGCGCTTCGCGCACTCCCCGGGGTTACTAAAAACTCTCCACCTAGCCAAAACTATGCAGCTACAAGTCTGCAACTGTACACTTGGCTGCCACAAAATTTGACATTTCGTAAATTTCAGGTTCGGGTCAATGAACCCGAGTCACCAAAATGACCGATTAATTCAATTTCACATTGATGACAGTCATCGTAATGACCAGGTGTCATCAAAGTGTGCGATTCATACTCTAATAACATGGCGGTCCGTCATCAAAATAACCGATTTATATATTTATATATATATATATATGTATATACAGGGTGATCCGTTAGGTTCATATTTTGAGTACGCTGGCGGATTCCTTGGATCATTTTAAGACGAAACTTGTTCTTGCTAATTTTTTTTTAAAGCAACGGTTAACGAGTGAGAGTCAATTAAAGTAGGCCAATCCTGGCACAGATAAGCCACCGTCACAGGGGCGCCGCGTTTCAGTGGGGCTCGCGGGCAGCGCCCCAGCGTGCGCGAGCGTTCGCGCAGAGTCAATGAAACAAAACGACGATCGGAGTCAAACAATTGGATACAGTTCGCCGATGTGAATGAAACACAAGATAAAAGCCGGAGTTTTTTCTTCCTTCATGACACTAAAGCTAACCGCCGCACAGTGGTCCGAAATCCCGAAAAAGCGGACATAATTCGGAATTCGGGTGAAAGTCTGTACTCGGGGGGTTTTTGGGGTCGCTGAATACGAATCCGAAGTCAGAGTTTCCAAAAACAAAATGGCGTATCGAGAACGGTAAAAAATTCCTTAAAAGCCCTGTTCGATTCGGGTGAAAGTCTGTACTCGGGGGGGGGTTTGGGGTCGCTGAATACGAATATGCAACTGAAATTTCGAAAAACAAAATGGCGGACTCAATATGGACAGCTACTTTTTGGAGAGTCAATTTGATTTGCGGGGAATACATTTTTTAGGAGTCTTCAAGGCTGCTGATCATAAATATGGAGTCGATTTTTGGAAATCATGATTGAGAATGAATTGAATAGGACTACTACTACAACATGTCGTTCGAATCGTTCCGGCTTCTCGGAAGAAGCCCGGGCCTCGCTGTGCTTTCCGTAAAAGTCGTCAAACCTTCAATTTCAGTTGTGAAAAATACAGAAACGTTGAGCCAAGTGTAGGATTTTTCTGAAAATCTCTTTTCTATCCTGTTCGCTTGTTGCCACTTTTTCCTGAATTCGGATACCAATGTTTTCCGGGCATCTTTCTGATTTGGCGGCAAAATTGTATGGATGCTCCTGTTTTTCTTAAATCTGGGCTTGAATAATTTTCGAGGGTTTTCGATCCGCCATTTTGTTTTTGTGAATTTTGCCGCTCACAGTTCCCGCCGGCGGCGATTTTCGGTGATGAACCGTAAAATACTGAAAATAGACTATTGAAACGTCGTATTTTTGTTGAATTAACCATTTTCGGAAATAATTGAATAGTTTGTATTTTTTTATTAATTAATTTCGACCACTTTATTCTTGCACTTCGAATACGCGGCTTTGACTGAAAATCAACCTCAATTGTGAAATAATAACAATGCTACATTGAAACTTGATATTTCGCTTCAATTCGCCGATTACAACGACGATTTCGTATTTTTTATTTTTTAAATAATTTATTTCGACCACTTTACTCTTGAGGACTGAAAATCTACCTTAATTGTGGAATAATAAAGACGCTACATTAAAACTCGGTATTTCGGTTCAATTCGGGATTTCGGACCACTGTGCGGCGGTTAGCTTTAGTGTCATGAAGGAAGAAAAAACTCCGGCTTTTATCATGTGTTTCATTCACATCGGCGAACTGTATCCAATTGTTTGACTCCGATCGTCGTTTTGTTTCATTGACTCTGCGCGAACGCTCGCGCACTCTGGGGCGCTGCCCGCGAGCCCCACTGAAACGCGGCGCCCCTGTGACGGTGGCTTATCTGTGCCAGGATTGGCCTACTTTAATTGACTCTCACTCGTTAACCGTTGCTTTAAAAAAAAATTAGCAAGAACAAGTTTCGTCTTAAAATGATCCAAGGAATCCGCCAGCGTACTCAAAATATGAACCTAACGGATCACCCTGTATATATATATCTACATCTATCGGCTATTTCCGTGACGGACCGCCATGTTATTAGAGTATGAATCGCACACTTTGATGACACCTGGTCATTACGATGACTGTCATCAATGTGAAATTGAATTAATCGGTCATTTTGGTGACTCGGGTTCATTGACCCGAACCTGAAATTTACGAAATTTCAAAATTTGTGGCAGCCAAGTGTACAGTTGCAGACTTGTAGCTGCATAGTTTTGGCTAGGTGGAGAGTTTTTAGTAACCCCGGGGAGTGCGCGAAGCGCACGAGGCCGCGCACAACAGGAAAAAATTTTCAATTTGCAAAAAAAATATCGTGCCTAGGTGCCCAAATAGGGTGCGTCATCAATATACTCGATAGTTTCATTTATATAGGTATATACATATGTACATATATGTATGTATATGTACTATATATACACACATACAGTCGTATATACACTGTTTAAAAAGCGGGCAAAAATGGATTCATTTTTGCCCGCTTATTGAAAAGCGGGCAAAAATGAATCCATTTTTGCCCGCTTATTGAAAAGCGGGCTAAAATGAATCCATTTTTGCCCGCTTATTGAAAAGCGGGCAAAAATGGATTCATTTTTGCCCGCTTATTCGAGCCGGTCAAAAAAAGGTCACTTTAGGCCCGCTTAATAGGTCAAAAAACGCAGAAATCGTGCATGTGTTACAAAATAGATATTTATGTGGCATGCGCAGAAAGTAACTGTTCTTCGGCTCGCCAGGTAAAACCAACGGCTCGTACGAAAAACATAACCTTGCCGAACAGTTACTTTCTGCGCGCGCCCCATACAATATTTTTTACGGAAAAGGAATTAATAGTCACTTTGACGCCAGTTGAGTTCCGCACGAACTGCGTATAGGAGCTGCTGTGAAAAGTAGTAGAGGGGGTAACCTGCGGTATAAAGACTTTATTCCGCAACTTTGACATGCGCACTTCGAACTGCGCATCAAAGTTGCGGAATAAAGACTTTATACCGCAACTTTGAACTGAGCGGTATAAAGTGCCACTTGCCGGAACGAAAACCGGCGTAAAAAAGTGACTTTTTAATGCCTGTGCCGTAAAAATACTTTTTCACCACACCTGCACGGAAAGTACGACTTTCGGCCCGCTGCGTGAACGGGAAGTCGTGCTTTCCGATGCAGGGGGTGGTGAAAAATCGTATACAACCCACGGGCGTGAAACAGGCCATCCCAAACTGCGTTCTTGCCACCCTCGCCTTCGGCTCGGGTGTCAATCTCACATGCAGTTTGGAATAGCCTACTTTCCCGCCCTAGGTGTGTAATATACTATTGTGCGCATGTCAAAGTTGCGGAATAAAGTCTTTATACCGCAGGTTACCCCCTCTTTACTACCTTTTACAGCAGCTCCTATACGCAGTTCGTGCGGAACTCAACTGGCGTCAAAGTGACTATTAATGCCTTTTCCGTAAAACATATTGTATGGGGCGCGCGCAGAAAGTAACTGTTCGGCAAGGTTATGTTTTGAGTACTCGCCGTTGCAGGTAAAACCAACGGCTCGTACGAAAAACATAACCTTGCCGAATAAACAGTTACTTTCTGCGCATGCCACATAAATATTTAAAGGATTCAGAATTTGGCACTTGCATAATGCTTTTTTTCGAAACAACCTTCCGATACGATAAAATAAAAATCGAATCGGGAACCTCACCCTTTTTTTGAAGCATGTTGATGATGCCGTCCTACAAATGCAAAATTTTGCAAGAATTTATGGCGATTCGTTAAATATACCGTTATTGTTTCAAGTCATGTTTAATAGCATGTTTTTATTCTCCAATAATTTGTGACTATGCTAGCTTGAAACATCTATTCTCCCGAACGATAATTATTTCATTCAATTCTTAGTAGCGTACGATTGAAATAGTTATACTATGATTATTTTATTATTATTATTTGTAAATGATGTATGTATAGTATTTGCTGACGATTGTGGTATAATGCCACATGGTAATGTAGATATTGATATGTGACGTAGGAACTAAGTAAAAGAACGTTCATTTTGTATTAAGTTCAGAATGTCAATAATAATATAATAATGAAAATACTCAAACCGAAATGAACATTTTTTTTTTTTCTTAAACTATCCAGTAAGTAGGTATGAGCAAGCACAAGCAATTATATTTAAGTTTGGATTAAAAAAAACAACTTTCAACTCAAGCTTGTATTTTCATAAGTACGTACTACGAACTTCATATGAATATCACCTTTTCCTCTCTTTCTTTCCTTTCTGTGTAGTTTTACGAAGTTAAATTATATGCAAGTTTGAATGGAAAATAAAAAAAACCTATGAAAATACAAGCATGAGTTACAAGTACGTACCACAAACGTTATGTGAATATCACCTTTTCCTCTCTTTCATTTATTTCTTCCATTTTCTGAACCTTGATCATTCTGGAATAAAATTAATCTCATCACAATAATAAAATATTTTGAGCTGGGTCTGCGTAATACAACAACATGACTATTACCAACCTCCACGTGCTCTTCAAATGCCTCGATGTCGCCGAAGAAGAGTTCCTCATCACTATCTTCTTCGAAATAGCAATCGCTTTTATAACAAGTCTCCAGTTTTGGATCAGGCTTCATAGCCTGGAGGTCGAAATCCTCCGGAGTGCGGTGGTCCAGTTTTGGATCAGGCTTGATAGCCTGAAGGTTCAAATCCTCCGGAGTGCGGTGGTCTACAGCTTTCCTGACCACACTAGCCATTTTACCTGCGACAAGTTCGAAGCCATCTCGCATCGTTTGGTTTTGCGCCTCGGACGCAGCGACAACTTTTTCAATCCGTTCTTTGACGACTCGTGTCTGCATCTGCATAGCTTGAATCACAGCAGACGTATTGGATCCTGAAATACCAGAAACTATATTATAACAAGTGGCAAGAAGAGCGAGTACATACATTTTATGAGTGGAAAGTAATTCGTTACGGTTTTGCGAAATATTAAGATTTCTACTTGCATTACACGCTTTTTTTAGGGTAAGGAGTTGACTTCGCAAGTATTATTCGATACGTGATATAGGCTGGGAATTCTGAAATCAATATTTGGTAAAGATTTCATATGGCATGACCAAAATATACGGAGGATTATAAGTCATCTGCAGAGGATTCAAGACTGAACTGACAATAATCGGATGGTTGAAACGTTTGTGCCATCTTAGGACCAGAGAAATGAGTGGAGTTACTTATTATACCTGTTGGTGTCCGTGACGCCGGACGCAGTCGACGAGAATTAGGGGCTGCACCTGTGGATCATTGATTCATTAGTACTGTAAGAATTTATCGATGGGTCCTCATGGAATGAATTATTTCGCCCTGCCAGTTTAGAAAAAAAAATATCTAACCAAGCACAATGAAAATTTCAATAGATGTTTGCAATACTTATTTTCCAAGTGACATAGTGAAATGGCTCGTTTTCCATGAACAATATGTTTAGGAGGCCTTTTTTTTTTGTTACATACGGTGTTTATTGGCTTCAATTGTTAGATCAATCGTAGGAGCACTTGTGATGTTAGCTTTTTGGTTTGACGATGGGCCCTCGAATCTCCTACCATAAGACGGGCTTCTTTTGCGTGGTGGAGGCGACGGGCTCCTTTGGCGTAGTGCAGGGGATGGGGTACGTCGGCGTGACGGAGGAGATATGCTCCTCCGGCGTGGTGTAATGGATGGGCTTCTTCGGCGTGGTGGAACGGATGGGCTTCTTCGACCTGGTGTAACGGATGGGCTTCTTCGGCGTGGTGTAATGGATGGGCTTCTTTGGCGTGGTGTAATGGGTGGGCTTCTTCGGCTTAGTGGTCTTGGAGACCTTGACCTATCGTGTGCATGTCTCTTATCCTGTGACGTCTGGTCTTCTTTCTTGCGTAGAGTATAAAGCCGAACATCTGTCTCGCACAGCTTCATTCTCTTCCCTGACCTCACCTCTTCCACACGCCGATCCAGCGTGCGTGATAGATCAGTCCAGCACTGCAAAGTATTGGTGATATAAATGATCAAAATAGGTATAAGCGAAGGACGTCTGAGAAAGAATATATCGCGGTGTATAGAATTTCTGAGATTCTCTACCGAAACTTCCGTTACCATGATTGTTTGAAAAGTCTTCTTAATACTACTATGCACATACCCGTTCAAACAAAACAAAACATTGGACCTGACAGATTGATAGCTTTCACCGAGTTCACTAACACAATAATTGATGCGTGATAGCACATGACAATGATCGATGCAGGCTGACTAAACTGATCTAGGTTACTTGAGAGTGCAACTATGATGTTCGATGGTGTTGCATAATTATATGCAAGATCCGTATCGCAGCTGAGAACAGAGCCGACAGAGCACTAGTTTGTCGATCCTCTAAACAGATTGAAAAGCTGAGTCATGCTATCACTCACGCGACTTGAATACTCTACAAGTCTACACCAATGCTATGATCACAATTTTGACAGGTAGCAGCACAGTTTCTTACCTTTTGCCAAGATTTCAGCTCTCGCACGGGTCCCTCTGCGGCATTCAAATTCTGGGTAAGCTTCTTCCACAAGACCTGGCTTAAAATCTCTTCCACTTCACCCCTGGCGAAATCTCGGTTTTTTTCCATGTATCGTATTAAAATTTCAGTTTGCTCCGACGACATGCGGTTCTTCTTCTTGCTTTCTCTGTAACGTGCCAAAACTGTGGTGATCGAAAAAAATGGCGCTCGTTGAAATGCAATGTGCAACCATGATTGTTCATATCGGACATTACGAAAGACCAACACGTGGCCCCGGCTTGTAAAACGATTTTCGCAGGAAGCGGCAGAGAATTTACGAACAAATGAACGTATAATGTAAGTAAACGGATTCGAACGTTACAAAGGACAAACACGTGGCCCCGGCTTATAAAACGATTTTCGCGAGAGGCGGCAGGGTAAGAACAAATGCACGTAAAAATAACGAGCGTTTCCTAATTTTCGATTTAATTATCTATCGGATTGCACGAAATAGTTACTGCTCTGACATGATGTTTTCGGATAACAATCGAGTAAAATTCAACAAGTGCGACTGCGACTACCCAGTTCGTCAGTTCCGCGAGTTGTGGTGAGGTCTAATCTAGAGCGAGAAGGTACCTCTACTTGGGGGAATAATTTCTGGTTGGCAAGGGATATTTCTCCAGGAGATGCATGCTGATTGGTCAATTCGTATCACTATCTTTCATAAACGGAAATACGGAATTCAACCACCTTGGCACTTGCCCCGGCTTATGCCAAAGGGGACGAAGCCATTAAAGGAGAAAGAAGAAGAAGAAGGAATTCAACCACCAAACCATCGATTGGTGCCGTTAGGTTATTTTGTCTTGAGGATGTTTAAAAAAAGACTGTGTTCGATTTGGCTAGGGTGTACCCTCGTAACCTCATGCCTTCGGCCAATTGTATGCTGTCTAAGGATCAACAGCTGTTTACATTTGGGTCAAGCGCGATTTCTACAGATATCTCGCGGTTCATAAGTTTATTTGACAGATATCTAGTTTATAGATTTGATAGGTTTCGAGTGCTCTGCAGATTAGCGTCTGAAGCATTCCGCTGGAGAATAGAATTTCATTAACCCTGCATGAGTCAGTGAACATGAGGCGCTTGAAAAGTGTATAGAGGTTATTTTCAATTGTTGTCAAACACCGGTTAATTTAAGCTCTCTAACCTAATTGATAGGCCTGAAAGACGATTCTCGCGATTCTCGAAGGTGAGAAAGAAAATCAGAGTGTGGGCCTGACATCAGTATACTTATATTTTCTCCACGTATTGGTTACACGACTCAATCGCAACTGTGCCTTGATAACATTGTATTACTAATTATTTTCCGAAAAAATAATTCAATAAATAATTTATTTTTGGCAGATAATCCCTTTTAAAACAAACCAGTTGACATTTTCATTTTAGTAATTGATGGTGAGAAATCGATTCACACTCTGAGAAATGTATAACTGTGTAGAAGTTTCTAAATATTCCCTTTTGTTTGTTGAATCGCAATGCAGAATGGTTTTACAGTAAATATCTTCATTATAATGATCCATTCCATACAATATTTCAACCGTTGTATTCTGATAAGTCTAACAAAGTCTACTTTTTTCCGAAACGTCTTATACAACTTAGGTACTGTTGAGAATACCGAAGAAATAAGCGCGGCATCTAGCGTTCCCTATGGTAAAGGCGGACCGATACTATTGAGCCGACCTAATCGTTGTATTGACACTTTTGTATTGGACTCAGTCTCAACGACCGCATGATGTGGTGCGGTCATGGTGTATCGCTATGTACTATACAATAAATACGTTTATACAGAATATATAGGCGTTATTTTCTACTGCAATCCTAACAGGTTATGGGCCCAGGATTCGTGACAGGGTTCAATGCGTGCACCTGAAGAGATAACCGCGAAGTGATAAAGTGTGACGGGAAAACCGTTCGCGCTAAGAGACTAATACAAGAGAAAAGTGCGGCAGAGACAAAGTGAAAATGGCTGCGACATTCAAAGTCGATCAGTTAAGTGGTGAAAACTACGACACGTGGAAGATCCATATGCGGGCGATTCTAAAAAAGAATGACCTGTGGGGATACGTTTCGGGAGATATCCCGAAACCAGTGGGATCAGGCGAAGCGCGAGAAAAATGGATTAAACTCGACGGAAAAGCTGAGGCGGACATCTTGTTGGCCGTTAGCTCAAGTGAGTTAATGGCGCTGGATGGTTTGAATTCATCAAAGGAGATATGGGACAAGTTAAAGTCCTTGTACCAATCAAGCGGTCCGGCGAGGAAAGCGACCCTCCTGAAAAAGTTGGCGCTCACAAGAATGCAAGAGCACGATGATCTTAAGAAGCATCTGGCAGAATATTTCGAAGCGGATAAAAAACTCAAAGAGATTGGGTTGGTTGTTCCGGATGAACTCTTGGCGATTCTACTTCTATATAGTCTGCCTGACTCGTTCGGCATGTTCCGCACAGCGATGGAGTCCCGCGATGACCTGCCACCTATAGACGTCCTGAAGGTGAAAATACTTGAGGATTACGAGGGAAGGACATCCCGAGACCAAGGTACCGAGCAGGGGGCTATGTACCTACAGAGAAATATGAGATACCCAGGCCCGCAGAAGAAGGTGGGCGAAAGTAACCGAGAGAGGGACGAGCCCAAGAATAAAAGCACAATCGAGTGTTTTCGGTGTAATCGATTCGGACACATAGCGCGAAATTGTCGGTCAAAGTTCGTACCGAGGAATAAACAGAGCGCGCGACAACTCGAGGAAAAGGATGCCGGATCAGAGAAGACGTCAAAGGACAATAGCAGAGTCACGCTGCTCACGACTAATACAGAGGAAGTGATGTATGGGAATCAAAACAATTCACAGTGGTGTATAGACAGTGGGTGCACAAGTCACATGTGTAAAGAGAGGGATATAATCCAAAAGTTCACACACGTGAACAGTGAACTAAATTTGGCTAACAGTGACAGTACTAAAATCACTGGTGTGGGTCAAGTTAGTATACTTGTGGACACAGGTGACGACAAGCGTGAAATAGATATCGAAAAGGTATTCTACGTGTCCGATTTACGTACAAATTTATTATCGGTATCGAAGATAATTGACCACAACCTTGAGGTTCGGTTCAGACAGAAAGACGCGATCGTTCTGGACAAAGACAATACAATAGTGATGCGCGCGGATCGTGTCGGGAACTTGTACTATGTGAGACAAAGCCAAGACAGATGCTTGGGAATTGAATTCTCACGCGATAAGCATCAACGCGTATATCTAAATCAGAAAAAGTATGTAGAAGAAATCCTGGAACGATTTAACATGAGTGAATGCAAAGCAACGTCGACACCCCTCGATGCAAACTGCAAACTAGCAAAACCTGAGAAAGTAAACGTGCAAACGATGGGTCAATACCCTTACCAAAGCTTAATCGGTGCATTGATGTATCTAGCGGTGTCTACGAGGCCAGATATTGCCTATACTGTAAATTATTTGAGTCAATTTAATACTAATTTTGATGTAGAACATTGGAAGGCCGCCAAGAGAGTATTGCGATATTTGAAAGGTACGAAGGAGTATGGGTTGATGTATGAGAGAACACAACTACCATTATTCGGAGTTGTTGATGCTGATTGGGCATCGAACGTGGTAGATCGCAGATCATACTCTGGGTACGCTTTCATACTAGCGGGTGCTCCAATATGTTGGGAGGCTCGAAAACAGCGGACAGTAGCGCTGTCTAGCACAGAGGCGGAATATATGGCTATATCCGAAGCCACAAAAGAAGCTTTGTATTTACGCGGAATATTAAATACAGTCGGCATGGGAAAAGAGAGTGTGACACTATTTAATGATAACCTGGGAGCGATCGATCTCGTAGAGAGTAGGAACTTTCATCCTAGGACGAAACACATAGATGTCAGACATCATTTCGTCCGCAATATCCACGAGCGAGGGATTATCGATTTAGAGCACTTGGAAACTGAAAGAATGCCAGCTGACGTGCTGACCAAAGGGTTGAATGGTGTAAAACACCGCGAATGCTTGAATAACCTTGGTATGACAAATGTAAATGAAAGATGAAAGCCACGCTTACATCTTCGAGAGAGGGTGTTGAGAATACCGAAGAAATAAGCGCGGCATCTAGCGTTCCCTATGGTAAAGGCGGACCGATACTATTGAGCCGACCTAATCGTTGTATTGACACTTTTGTATTGGACTCAGTCTCAACGACCGCATGATGTGGTGCGGTCATGGTGTATCGCTATGTACTATACAATAAATACGTTTATACAGAATATATAGGCGTTATTTTCTACTGCAATCCTAACAGGTACCCGTATGTATGGAATTTAGAATTTCAGTTTTACATTCCTAATAACACAAATTCTGTACACGGAATTGGAAATCATCAGATTGAGCCTACTATTTCTTTGCAGTAGCGAAATTCAACTATTTATGACTCTCAAAAGCATGAAATTTGGGAAAATTTGAAAGTTTCAAACATAACTGTATTATTCGTATATACACCATTACTGTACCGCTGTGTAACAAATATTTTGACATATTTTTTTTTTTTTGCTACAATCTGTTCAATGCTCCCTTCATGTCAATGTTGAAACGAATTACAGTTTTAGAAATTACTGTGCCACGTGCCCCACAAACTTTCAGAGTATTAGGTGTGTCCTTCGATTCGCCAGCGAGTACCTTTTCAAGACCATCGGATGCCGGCCTGCTCAGACTCAGACGATGTCCGACGACTCCGAAACTGAGTTTCATTGCGTTTCAAATTCAGTAACATTTGATGAGTTTACCAAGGAGGGGAGACATGTCTGAATATTACTGAGCCTCACTACTGAAACCTCACTGTGCAGCAGTTGAGCAACACTGTGGCGAATCACTCAAAAATTTGAGCCTTTGCAATAAACGTGAAACTGTATGTTATGTTCAGTGGAAGTTTCTAATTACCTGAATACTTTTCGAGAAAGTAGTAGCCTCAACGATCCAAGAATCGACGTTTCAAAGTTCCACATTATTTCATGCATCATATTCTCATTGTCTTGCTGCCAACATTCAGGAATTGTCGATATAACACACTGTAGAAGTTGTGCTTCAAAATGGAGCTCCTCATCCAGATCTGTCGGAATTTAGTTCGGTACAATTAGTGTTGTAATACACATATGCTCTATGATTGGGGGTGGAATTATTATAACAAAGTTTTACCGTCAGTGATGATATCATCACTGGAAATTGCTGTGGCAGGCTGGTCTGGTTTCGTTATATTATGTGGCATCCTTTTTATGCCAACTTCGCTGAGTAGGCACAATCCCGTACCATATTTCCCAAAAACCTGTGTGACTTGTTGGTGTAACTGGCTCAGAGGTTCGATAGAAGCTTCGTTACCTGTTCGCCTCATAGCAGTAGTATACGCAGCCTTTTTTTTTTTTTTGCTTCACATCTTATATATCTCCATGTCTGTGAATTGAGACATGAGATAATTGATTGCTAATTTCACTCATTTCTTGTAATAGTGTATACGGGAAATAAAAAGTTCTGTTTTCGTATAAGGTCGCACGTTTGCCCATCCAGCGCTGTCTTTCTGCGCAGGTCCACGACTATTCAATACTTTTGCCAGTTTAACCCACATGGCTTTGTATTTGTCATGACCAGCAGCTCCCAGATTTGTGATGTGAGCTCTGGCGAATTCACTGTGTTCCTCCATGTATGCCACTAACGCCTCAAATTGTTCGCCACCTGAACGATTTCGATGCACGAATTTTCTGTAAATATTAATGAATTGAAGTAGATTGGGATTTATTTATCGTTTGACTGGTATCGCTTGGCTGCAGCACATATCCAGAGAATACTAGTTACGTGTAATGGATGACGTTGAGAGAATAGAGAAAGTACATTGAACAAAGTAAAGGTTTGCAAGGCAAAAGCAAAAATGAAGGTGAAAGAGAACAAAATTATGCCAAAAAGTTGAACCTTTGAATGATACCTACGAATCGATCTGATTGTAAGGTGAATCATTTCCACAATGTGGAAGGACAAACCAATGTCACGTATGTATATACACAATGGTAGGCAAGTTATCTCAGATACGGGCCACTGAGTTTTAATACATAATCCAAATGTGACGCAATCCAAGAAAATCGTACAATACTTTTTTTTGATACAATACTCTCCAGAAACGATAAAATTTATTAAATAACTCATAGTTCAGGAAATTTGTTTCAAATATTTTGGAATACTCTGGTGATTTAGAAATCAGTGGTGCAGTAAAAAATAGTAACCGCATGATTTATTTACTTTTAAAATTAATATTTTTGAACTAGATTACAAGTATTCCAACCTTTTTCGTATTCTTTCCATGCTGTCGGTGGTTCGTTGCTAAGGTATCACAAAATGGAGTAAAAACGATTTCGGAGAGTTCTACAACGGTTCACCACTTGTCAGATGTTCGCTTCTTGAGCACATACAATGTAGTACGGTGTCGGTCGCGTAGTTCGCTATACGATCGGTGTATGTGTTCTGGGATATACATACATGCGTCCGTGGCTGACACAAACTGCCGACCAATCACGTGCGATTGGCCTATGACGTCACAATAGCTTGCGTGCAGTATACATATGTATCTACGGTGGGCAAACGCTATGAAATAAAGCTTCAAGGAGCACGGTGCCGTATACTTTTGCGACATACACTCGGTCTTATTTAGCAACATATACCAATAGCATGATATGTCGAGAGTTTACTGACAAATTTGCAATTCAATTTTCGGAAACTGGGAATTTGTCGGTAAAGACTGAGTACCACATGCTCTCATTACCGATAAATTCCCAGTGTTCGAAAATTATTTATTGTTAGCCGAATAGGATCGTCCGGGGGGGGGGGGGGGTTTAGGCGAGCAAATTTGTCATTAAAGTCTTGGAATAGCATGCTATTGAAGTCTGTTTTCCACGACACTGTGTCGCTAATTTCGGATTTTCACGACACTGTGTTTTTCACAGCTGATTTTAACGACAGTGTATGCGCCAAAGTTGGCCGTAGTTTTGCGAGGTTGGTATCAGTGCCCACACGTCGGGAAGTTTCCAGCGTCGTGTTTACGTTCCGACTTCCAAAGCACATGCGTTTTTTAACGGAAATCGTTCAAACATCAAAATCCAAGTTCTTGATCGTTTTATATCACTTCACATATTAGCAGCTCTTTTTGGTGTGTGTGTGCAACTGGTGGGTACGCGTGGGTCGATCGAAACACTTAACTCTCATTGAGAGAGTCGCAGGCCTTGGGCGACGTTTTTCTGTGGAAATCATTCGATACGGTAACATATTTGCTATCAACGACCTTTTTCCTTTTACGTTCCGTCTCGTTGAATATAAACGTAATTTCCACATTGGTAGGGGATGTTTGCTGCGGGAGCTGTAATTGCTGTTGAAGATGACCGGCGCCTCTACCAAATTGAAGCAATACGCGAGCTGCGTTTGGAAAGGAGGTTTCTTAGAGATACATCTAATCCGTTTACTAGGGATCCTGAGCACTTCCGGAAATTTTATAGGTACAGTATAGTACAGGGATTGTAGTGAAGTTTAAAAATAATCGTACACGATTTCAGTGGCATGTGCACAACATTGGGTAAAACATTACAGAACGCCATACACCATGCATTGTCTGCTTCGTAGCTATAGTTTGACAACCCATTCAACCTTCGAAAACTCTCTAATTGTGCCATGTCATTTTTATCCGAACAGATTGACTCCTGATATGGCTCTGCAACTAGTGGATCGGTTAAGTGATGAATTACAACCACACAAAGTTGACGGCGTGCCTCCATACCTCCAAGTCTTGTGTGCGCTACGCTTCTATGCCGAAGGTGCTTACCAAAAAGGAGTTGGACAAGACATGGAACATCCAGTTAGCCAGACGATGGTCAGCCGTATCATCGAAAGTGTGACTAATGGTATTGTGGCAATGGCCGATGAATTCATACACTTTCCCCGAACACGAGAAGAACGGCAACAATGTACACTCGGGTATAGTTGAAGTCACCTAATCTTTGGCAGTGTAATTTATGACGCAAGCGTGATCTACATAAATCTATTAGGTGTTAGTCCTTCCAGTTGCCACATGTCGTTATTTATTATATTATTGAACATTTAATTTCACTCATGCACTGTTATTCGTATTTTCAATTGTCCTGGTATGTGTGATTAATCTGGCATTACTTATTTCGAATGTTTACAGCTTGTGTTACTGAACAAGTGTATAGGCATTGGTACTGAAATTAACAACGATGGCATGTGTTTCAGTAGTTGACGTCATAAAGACGAAGAAATGTCATTGTACTATACTGCCGCAAGGGCCACATCTGACGATCGCGCGAATGTTATTCCTATACATATAAATTGATTTTCAATTGCAGGTTTAGAAACAAGATACGTATACCTGGAATATTGGGTCTCATAGACTGTTTTCTGGTGGCATTTGTAAGACCGACCGAGAACGAAGAGGCCTTCTT
Organism: Euura lappo; assembly: GCA_018257835.1. Lineage (NCBI taxonomy): Eukaryota > Metazoa > Arthropoda > Insecta > Hymenoptera > Tenthredinidae > Euura > Euura lappo. The sequence goes on along the minus strand of JAEUYN010001336.1, from coordinate 25,226 downwards.
CAATTACAAAGGTTACCATGCCATGAATGTGCAAGTGGTATGTTGTCTTGGAAGTATATTTCACATAGTGGATTTTTTGAAGTGAGATCTTTCGTAGCAGCGCTGCCTTGATTGGCCAATTTCGTTTAATGTCCCTTGTGTTTGGCCTGTGTGCCTGTCGCGTTTGTCCGGTTTGTCCACAATCCCGTGGGAAGGGGAAGTGGAAGAGAAGAGAGCAGTGCAGGGAGAATAGCACCGAGTGAGGGGGGGGATTTGGCTCTATAATTAAATTTCATGCAAAGTAGGTAGGGGAGACCGGGGCTAGTTGTCACACGGGTTAGTTGTCACAGTGTCCATATCTCCACCGCTAGATAACAAATCGAACGGTGCTATACATCAAAGTTGTAGTTCGATGTTTGAAACAAACTAATGTCGTTAAATTGAATATCGCATCATATTCGGCCTTGCAGTGATCGAGAAACTGAAATCGGACCCGAAAAGTAATTATTTCCCATCTTCTAATATGTTTTTTCTTATTTTCTAGACTGCCTTGAGAAATTTTGCTATACGATATTCGGAAAGGTTATTTTTAACGCTTTCATTTGATGTACATATTGTTGATATTTGAATGGCGAGTCAGCAAGATGTGCAAATTTTTAAACAAAATAGCGGGTTGGGGCACGTTGTCACAAAATTATTGGGGCAAGTTGTCACGTGTAAAAACTCACCCCATTTTGACTTGACCATGGTTTTTGAGTTGAGGTCAACTTTTCAATATACTCGGAGTCTGGGTGGGATTTCGCATGGTTTGTGGGGTGTTCGGAGTCTAGGTTGACTGTTTCGTGGTTTCCAGGAGACAATACAATGAAACCCGTTTTCGTCCTTTCAAATACTCGGGACAACTTACCCCGGGGTCTGTGACAACTTACCCCGCCTCGGGGCAAGTTGTCACACTCCGCGAATTTTTTTGAAAATTCGAAAAAACCTACTCAGACTTGCTTTAGAATAACCAAAAATGTTCTGTAGGTGCGCAAAGGATGCATCTACAATCCCCCATCTCAAGATTTGCGAAAAAAAAATTTGGAAAAATTCTGAAAATCAGAGAGTAAAAAGTGTGACAACTAGCCCCGGTCTCCCCTAATTGGTCGGAAATATTGGTATCACTTTCAGGTTGTCGATGCGAACTACATCATCAGGAACGTTCGCATCTGTCCAGGTAGCAACAACGATCGTTACGTCTGGCTGCATAGTGACATGAAGGAGCACATGGAGACGTTGAGAGCCGACAGGGAAATCAGACGCACCGAAGGGCGTTATTATTTACTTGGTTGGTACAGCTATGTCATAGTAGAATTGTAAGACTGGAATGCGTACTTAACTTCAGAAATCACCACCCTATACTTTTAAGTTCTTGTCTACCGGGTTTGCATAATGAAGAATATTATGCAATGATTCTGTTAATTTTGTCCTCAGATTTTAGTGCTGTTAATGAATGGGATGCATGGGAGATGATAGACAGGTAGATGGGTGTATATAGGATATGGGTATAACATAGATAGATAGGGGCAAGCAAGGTACGAGGTACAAAATGAAAAAACTCTTGACATGAATGAATGATTCACAATAGATAGAAGTAAACCAGTAAGGATAGCACGAAACCAATATATCGCGTGTCTAGTGGTATAAGGTCGTATCCACCAAAAAGTTGATTTTGGTGGTAAAAGGTCGTATATATTTTTTGTCCTTTGCCATTCGCTATTATAGTGTCCAAAATGCATACATCTATGAAAATTAGCGGAAAGAAAAAATAAAGGTGAAAGGTCGTAAGTACTGGCGGTTACATCCTTTCATTTCTAGATTAGAAAAAAAAATCGTGCTCACTAATGATGTATGGTCGTATCCACCATTTTCATTTATATTATATAATTTTTTTACAAATCCTTTGAAAACCTCTGAAACGTATAGATAACTCAAGTTTCGGATGAAATACCAAAATTTTTTATTTCCAAAAAAAAAAAAAAATGAACGAACTAAAGGTATAAGGTCGCATCGACATTTGTTTTTACTTTCTATACTTTTTCTTACAAAACCTCCAAAAACCTCTGAAACGAATAGATAAATCGAATTTTGGATGAAATTCCAAACTTTTTACTTTTTAACAAAAATCAATTAACAAGCTAACGGTAAAAGGTCGCATTCGCCATTATTTTTTTTTTTTACTCATTTTTTCAAAATACTCTAAAATCATTAATAATTTTTTGTTGAATCTTGAAAATTTTGAAAAAACTTCGGAATCTTCACTTTCCTTCACGTTTCACGTCATTTTAGAGTATTTTGAAAGAATGAGTAAGAAAAAAAAATGGCGAATGCGACCTTCCCAGCAAACCAATATGTATCTGATACATACCTATGGGAGCACATCTAGAGATCAGTGTTATGTAGCACAGTTATGTACGGGGTACATAAAATATGTCTCCGATAGCATGTATCGGGTACATAACACAAGATCTGTTAGGGATATGTAAAATTAGAGGCACCCACAGGGAACAATGTTACTTAACATAACGATTGTATGTGATACGTAGTATATCTTTGATTGTGTCATATATTATGTATGTACATCGCATTCGATCCATGAATGATACGTAAGATTCAAGGCACCCACAGGAATCCAAGTTACATAACATCGAGATGTTTACTATACATTACATATCTTCAAGTACGTAATATATCGTATACATCAGGTCTTTCTCCGGCGACGATGCTGATGGGTTGGAATCTTCGCCTCCCTTCGGATTTGGAGAAGGGGACCCCTCCGTCACAACCAGAATCACCCATTGATTACGTAGTCTCTTTGAGAGAGAAGTTAGATGAAATTCATGAGTTCGCTAGGTATAGAATTGAGGTTAGCTCTAACCGTTTGAAAGCTAGGTACGATCTCCGCGCTCGGACTGTTCGGTTTGAAGCCGGGGAGAGGGTGTGGCTTTTCCAGCCTAGACGCGAAAAAGGACGTTGTCCCAAATTACAGAGTAATTGGGAAGGTCCTTACGTAGTTTTGACAAAGATAAATGACGTAATTTATAGGATTCAACGTTGTGCTGAGTCCAAGCCTGGACAAAAGAAAGCTTCAAGGGTTAAACCTAAGGTTGTCCACATGGATCGCCTTGCTCCTTATGATGGTAGGATTGCACCTTCTGGGTTGACAGACAACAGTAAACAAGTCGAGATACGTAGATTACTGGAAAATCCTCCTATTACAGTTTATTATCCTTCGGTTGTTGGTACGAAACCGCTGACTTATTCTTCAATTTCTCATCTGTATTAACTTAGATGCAGAAACTTCGGCGGAAGCTGTTTACGGAAGTTTTTGTGAGGTTATGCAAGGTTAGCTGTCAGCTGAGGTTATGCCTCTCTGACTCTGAAGTGAGTTGTGGTCGTTTCGAGTTTCGTGTCGGTAGAGATAGTTCTTGAGCTTCGGAAGCGTTCGGCTCTCCTTCTATTCTATTAGAAACTGCTTTCTCGTCGGTAGATTCGAAATATTTGGAGAAATGACTATTTAACTACCCTGATAATCAAGCATTCGGACGCACACGACTGGTTGGAACAGCTTTTATTTTTTGGGAGTAAGGTTGCGATCTACTCTTCGATCTCCATTCTTCCCCCTGCCGTGCGGCCGGTCAGGAATCGCTCCCAAGCCTCTGCTGCCCACAGGTATTTCACTTGGAGACACCCTCGGCACGCTCGTGTCTCCAAGATGACCCTCAGTAAGCCCCCATCGCAGAAGAAACAGGTCGGCGGACGCGACCGTCTCCTGAACAGAAGGTGTTCCTCGTGCAGTTGTCCAGGAACGCCTTCAATGATGCTTTAACGAAGATTAACGCGGTTGATTTCCTCTCCGAGTCTTTGTCCAAGAACTAGATTCTGAGAAGATGTTTACTCACAGCCTGCCGTAGCACCCCAAGCAAGCCGCTTGGACTGTACCCTCGTCGTCTATTTCCACATAGCGGACTATCCCACAGCGGGCTGCACTCCATTCCTGCTCGTACCACCCCCCGAAGCTGTTCTCCTCCATTTCGGCTGCGTCCTGCCAGCCGAACGTCTCCAGGAAGGCCTGGACTGTAGCCGCGCTGGGAATATCGACGTTGTTGGATATATTTTCCATATTGAAGACGACGATGAATGTTTGTTTTCAAGACACCCGAACAAGAAGAAGGACTGACGGTTGTTTCGTTTCAATTTTCAATTTTCTTTTGTTCCAGAGTCTACTCTGGTTTCACTAATTATGACATGTGTGAACAAGATTAAATCCCGTTTCGCTGAGAAACAATGTTCGGAAACGGAGATTTAACTCTTTGAATTTCCCTGTTTTGTCTGAGGATTCACCTTTGTCCTCCAATTTCTAGATGATTTTCTATGCCTCTGGATCTCCTGTGACCGTTGACCTGCTCCCGTTTCCCCGAAATTCCAATCTTTCCGTTCTTTGGCTGCAAGTCCAACGTTCCGTGGAGTCTTGAGTTTCTCCAGGCCTGAGTTCCTGAGATCCTCGTTTTCCCTGGTAACCGAGATCCTGCGATTCTTGGTTTCCTGGTTCCTGAGTTCCTGGTTCCTGAGTTCCTGTTCTCGGACAAGAGTTGGTGTTTGACCGCGTTCTCGGGGTTTTCTGCGGTTTACCCCGAGAGTGAAGGCGAATGTCGCGTGGTAGTCGAGGGTCCGAACCATACCTTTGAGCCGCAGCTCCGATTCTCTCGATGGAAGACAACACCCAGCGCGTCGTCCCCGACGACCTGTTTTCGAGTCGGGTCGACTCTACGTTTGAGGGGGGGGGCAGTGTAACGGAGGTGCCTCCTCACTTCATGAACACTTTGTGCATGACTTAAAAGATAAACCTTCGAATGTTAAATAACTGAAGAGAAATAGCGGAATCTTCTGGTCGCTTCGACGACCAGCATTATTGTAAATATTAGTCTTGTTTCAGACTTAAAACTGGAAACACGTTCCGTTAATAAAATCTTGATTCATTGATAAACCTACTCTTTCACGCTTCGCCTTGATCATTTCGGGAGGACCCTTTTAATTCTGTTACTTAGTCCTTGTACTCCGTAACAATATATACCCCTTAATGAGCCGACGAGTGCCTATGTGAGGAGCGCATATAATATAGGTATATACCTGCAAAAGGTATTGTAAAATATTACACGAAAAAGTACATAATCAATTTCACAAAGTTATGATTGGATTCATGATATGAATTATCATATAAATTGAGAATGTTGTAAATTATTATATGTACTTTATCACATGATTTTTGTTCTGACCATTATGTTGTACAAATACACGTAATGTATTATCTAATTTATTGTGTCATGTTTTACATGATCAGATTTTACGATGGAAAAGAAAAAAAAGTAAAATCTAGACCGGGATGAAGTGAGTCACGACACTTCTTGAAAGATGCAGGAGTTTAATAGTTTCAGCTTTACGAGTTCCAATTTCTTTGAAGAAACTGAAAATCAATCACAATCATATTAAGGTGAAATGAAAGTCACGTGACCTCGATATCATTTACACTTGGAATTTTCAAACGCTATTTTCTCAGCCAAAATACATTCGATTGATGTGAAATTGATATCAGTGACATAGAAAAACTTAATGAAGGGCCTGCCAATCGCGGATTTTCGAAAATCGAGAGGCATAATCAGAATTTTGTGTAACAATATTGTTCTGTAACCCAAGGAGGTGCTGCCCCTCGTGGAGAGAGGCAGCACTTGCTTGGATTACAGAACAATATTGTTAACAAACTGTTATTACGTCTCGATTTTCGAAAATCCACGATTGGCAGGCCCTTCGTTGAGTTTTTCTACGTCACTGATCTCAATTTCACATCAATCGAATGTGTTTTGGCTGAGAAGATAGCGTTTGAAAATTCCAAGTGTAAATCATCAGCCTCATATCGAGGTCACGTGACTGTCATTTTACCTTACAGCTAATGAACCTAAAACTTGATTACACTACTATGAAGTACCGTAGCTCAAGCGGTAGCGTCACTGCCTGCGAATTCGAAGAACGGTAGTTCAATCTCGACTCGGGTGTCCCTTTTTTTTTATCATAAAATCTGATCATGTAAAACATCCTACGATAAATTAGGTAATAAATTATGTGTATTTGTACAATATAATGGTTAGAACAAAAATCATATGTAAAGTACATAATAATTCGTATCATGAGTCCAATCATAACATTATAAAATTTATCATGTGATTTACTATGTACTTTTTCATGTAATATATTACAGGATCTTTTTCATTAGGGAGGTTACATACAGGTTATAAAAATGAATTGCGTTTGAATTGAAAATTGGAAACAAGAGGTCATATGTTAGGTGGAAACTTCCTTCTTTCATTATTGCACGTAATTCAAGAAAGGAACCAGATAAAAAGGAAAGTCGTATTTTCTATTTTCACCCTATTTCGGAAAAAAGTTTCACAAACCTCTGAAAGGCGAAGAAGAATTGAAAAAAACTAGAGCTGGACAAATTTGAAGGATAAAAGCTGAAAGTCAGAGCTGCCACTTTTGTTTCTCATTTTGTGGAATACCTTTAAAACACCTGAAACGCTGCGGGTATATACCTATTTCATAAAAAGTCTTCCTCAAAAAAATTGTCTTCCACAAAAATTCTTCCTCCAAAAAATTGTCTTCCACAAAAAGTCTTCCTCCAAAAAATTGTCTTCCACAAAAACTGCTTTCACAAAGTCTCTCCACAAACACTTCTATAAAAGATTGAAATCAGATGCTCAGCACAACGAAACTTGCAGATGGCGCTCCCGTTACGCCGCTCACCTGATTATTTTCGTTTGGGACGTCATAGCCAGTGATCCAACGTGGGGGATGAACACAGTTCTGGAAAAATTGTAGAACCAAATTTTGGGAATTAAAAAAAAAAAAAAAAAAAATAACCAAAATTTTGTCCGTGGTACTTTGCGGGCCAGGTGTGGGTAAGTGAAATTAGGCTACTTGTTTACGTGACATTTTAATACATTGCTATAAAAGCCCGCCAAGTACCACTCCCAAAGTTTTGTTTATTTATTCATTTTTTTTTTTAATTCCCAAAATTTGGTTGTACAATTTTTTTTTCCAAATTTATGTGTTCGTATTTTTTTGCTACAATTTTTACGTTGGATCACTTTTTGCTCCAAATTTTTATGACGTCCCAAATTATTTGAAAAACCAATCGAGTGAGCGAGCGCAGCGAGCGAACGAACACAACGCCATCTAGTAGGATTTCATTTGTACGTTGTTGTACTTGGCAGTTACATCTGATTTCAATCCTTTTATAGAGATGTTTGTGGAGGAAGACTTTTTTTGAAAGACAGTTTTTTGGAGGAAGACTTTTTGTGGAAGACAATTTTTTGGAGGAAGAATTTTTGTGGAAGACAATTTTTTGGAGGAAGACTTTTTGTGGAAGACAATTTTTTTGAGGAAGACTTTTTGTGGAAGACAATTTTTTGGAGGAAGACTTTTTGTGGAAGACAATTTTTTGGAGGAAGACTTTTTGTGAAATTTTAATGTACTTGGCGAAGGTTTTTGCACCAGAGGTGCTTTTTTGGTGGATATCACTCCTTTTTGTAGAATTACGCTGGAGCACCTGATATTTGTGCTCGCTCGCTACGCTCGCTCGGTAGGATTTTTATCCAACGAAAAAGTATGGGTGAAGATTGTTATTCAGATAGAACGAAGGTATTTCGCTATAGAGAACAGATTCAACAAAACTCTAAAAAGTCTATTAGATGAATATGAAACCCTAATATGCAATTAGAGTCTTCGAATGAAACGTTATCATTTGTCAAATGGCTGCCATACGAAGCAGCCGATATAATGAAGTTAACAAATTGGCGAATATTCGCAAAGTATAACCCTGCGTGCAACCCTCCTCCTTTCTCATCCGGACTTGGGACCGGCAATGGTGGAGTTACTTGCACACAGGGTTATAACTAGTTGCCGCTGTCATGACATTATTTTTAAATTTGGGAATTTGAATTTTGAATATGATTACGTATTATAAAAAATGTCAACCCTGTTCAAATATGCTGCAGAAAAAATATGTATGCGTCCCTTGCATTTGGTGGCCACCTCCGCTTATCAATACTAGAATCATCGACGTGTTGCCAACCAGAAGTTTCATCTCGTAGCATGCAAGTGTAATGACCTCTTTCAGTATCCTCTCCATGATGGAATATTGCGCTGTTGACCTTGTATTGTTTTGAACAGAATGAAGATCGATCCGTGGGAACTCCTTTTACACTGTAATTAGTTATTTTTGTCATCTTTCCCTCCTGTATGGAATGCAACGCGAGCTGTACAATTAAACAACTACCCGCAGATGTGACGTCAGTGACCAATGTCATATTTTCCGACTTGCAACTTTGGCAGAGATAATTTTCTATTCTTTTCTGAACTACCGAAAAATTGTACTTGATTATCTCAGACAGAGTGGGAGTTTGCTTACTTGGTGGTGGCAATGCAAGCATCAAAATGTAACCAGCTTCGGTTGTCTCACTTTTGAAACCACAGTCAACACAACGCCTCGTAAACGTTACCTCGTGTTTCAGCAGATCCCTCAGGTCATCACATTTCCACAAAAAACTGGTTAGGAATTCTGGCGCATCTTGCTGATTCCTCAAAGTGAACTCTTTACCCGCGAGTTTTCTAGCGGGAAACACGTGGCCTGGTGACTGTAAGTTGGCATAATCCTCAATGAGGTTTTTCATGACGTCGCCATTCTTTTGATTCATTAAGCAGTTTCGAATGAGATGACTGTGAAACAGACACTGCATTGTAGCGTTGGCGTAACAAGAAACGCCATCTGGGTTCTGCAAACCTTTTATTCGCCAAATTTCGTTGGAGGTGTTACCCGTGGTTGGTTCCTGACACGCAGACACATTTTTTGTAATTGACCATTGGCGGTCTTGAACCTTTCGCGAACGTTTGGATGAAACAGTCATGGTCATGAGGTCTGGCCGATATTTTGTCCTCAACCTATTGTATTCCAAGATAGCTGAATTATCTGCTAGCACCGCATGTGAATCGTAATTGATCAAGTGGAGTCCTTCTAAGGAAGTCACCCGTGACAGGGCAACATACACTTGTCCGCTAGAACATATTAGTCCAGCAGCCACCGCCTGATTTTTCGAGTGATTAATAACAGGCTGGATCTTCGTGAGTAGGTTCGGTTCGACGAGACGCCCAAGTTTTCCCTCTGTGAAAATTCTCGGTAGAGGTAGCTAATGAAGTGCGCAGGTGTGAAAGATGTCGATTCGGTGGGGTGTCGAAATTGTCGGACTAACAGTTACTTTTTTATTTTAATGTTAAGATAATTGGATAATACACTCGGGAAAACAATTGTCCTACAAAATGGATGGTTCGACTCGAGCGTCCTCCACTCCGAATATGTCCAAATAACGAGTACATAAAAATTATTAATAACCGGCTGATTTTTTTTATGCAGCTTAGTAAATACTTGTATAATGAAATGGCCAAATAGTCCTACAAATTTAATGGCACGTTTTTCCTGTCCTACGCTTGGAAGTTGTCGATACCACGGTAACACTTTTTTCATTAATAACCGTAGGACAAAGATAACACATGTTAAGTTAGTGCATTCTTTGCCCAAATCAAACAGTGTCCTACCAAAAAATGGGTATGTATTGCTAGTCCTACAAGAATACTGAAAATAACATTAGAGTGAAACCTCTTTTATACGATTCGCACTTGTACGTTTTACTCGCTTATACATAACATTTCTTTGGTCCGGGCAGTATATGTATTTGCAATACTAAAGTATTTCACTTCAACGTAATTCGCACGTATACGTATTTTTTGCCATACCCCTTGAAAATCGTATGAAGGAGGTTTCACTGTAATGAAGTACCTTTAACATTAGAAGTCAATTCTCCAAGAGATGCAGATTCATCGAACGAATCTCATTTCAGCGGTAACTTTGAAATTCGTTTCTCGATCTACTCTCACCAACGACTTATACTGGTGAATTAATTCAATTTTCTACCACACATGCATTAAAAACTCGTGTTTTTTGCCCTCCTTAACAGGATGGAAGCCACAGTTTTCTGACCGGGGCAATAAACCGGGATAAAAACTTGTCAAGCGGGATAAAAACTTGTCAAGAGGGATAAAAACTTTGGCAGCAGGGATAAAAACCTCTCGTAACCATGGTAACGATGAAATAAACTAAGAAAGTGCTGCCCCCAGTGGAGAACACCGTTCTCGTGTTTCTAACCTCACTTTCTCTCGTTTTTAATGCATATGTGGTAGAAAATAACATATGTGCCATGGGAAGGAAGCAGGCGTTTTGTCTCGCGCATTTTGCAGAACTCGTTTTCACTCTCGGGCGCCTTCGGCGCCCTCGAATTGCAACTCGTTCTGCAAAATCCGCGCTCGCCAAAAATCGCCTGCTTCCTTCCCGTGGTGCATAATATACTATTCTACCACACATGCATTAAAAACTCGTGTTTTTTGCCCTCCTTAACGGGATGGAAGTCACAGGTTTTTGACCGGGGTAATAAACCGGGATAAAAACTTGTCAAGAGGGATAAAAACCTTGACAGGAGGGAAAAAAACTCTCGTAACCATAGTAACGATGAAATAAACTAAGAAAGTGCTGCCCCCCAGTGGAGAACACCGTTCTCGTGGTTCTAACCTCACTTTCTCTCGTTTTTAATGCATATGTGGTAGAGAATAACATATGTGCCATGGGAAGGAAGCGAGCGTTTTGTCTCGCACATTTTGCAGAACTCGTCTTCACTCTCGGGCACCTTCGGCGCTCGACAAAAAACGCCTGCTTCTCCCCCGTGGTGCATAATATACTATAATATGAAGTGCACATCGTGTGTCTAATGGCATAAGGTCGTAAGCGCCAAGAATGCGATTTTGGTGGCAAAAGGTCGTATAATTTTTTTTTTCACGCCATTCGCTCCGAAAACGGTCAAAACGTATATGTCAATTGAAATTACGAGTTCAAAAAATGTAAGAGCAAAAGGTCGTAAGTTTGGCGGATACGTCGTTCTTTCATTACAATTTTTAAGGAAAATTAAAAAACAACGTAAATGCAAAACGTCGTAACCGCCATTCCTTTCATGATTTTTCATGATTTTTGCAAACAGTTGTAAAAACTCGTGAAACGCAAAGATAAATTGAAAAAACGACCGTTTCGAAAATTCATGGGAAAAAAATACCAAGTTAAAACCAGAAGGTCGTAAGCACCATTTCTTTTTCATGATCTTTCGAATAGCTATGAAAACTCGTGAAACGCAAAGGTAAATTGAAAAAACGACCGTTTTGAAAAATTCGATAAAAAATATTCGGGGTTAAAAGCAGAAGGTCGTAAGCGCCATTTTTTTTTGTATTTTTCACGATTTTTACAATCAGGTAAAAAAAAAATCGTGAAACGCGAAGAAAAATCGAAATCGACCACGTTTCGAAAATGTATACAAAAAAATACCAAGGTAAAAGCCGAAGGATGTAAGCGCCGATTTTTTTTCATAATTTTGATGGTTACGACGTTCTGCTTCTAATTGACCCAATATTAAATTTCAACATTCATGAACGAATCTTCGGGTTTTCATCCCGAACACAAAAAAAATATATACAACATATGATCTTCTGCCGTTACGAACAGCAAAAAGTCGTATTACGGCGCTTACGTCCTTCAGGATGTTAGACACGCGACATGTTTCAGTATTTTGGCGATTTGCTCTGTAAAGCTCCAAACTGCGAGAAATGCGTTGAATGAGTTTTTAACAAAATATATCTATTCCTGGAAATACATACCACTTTTTGTGTAGGACAGTGGTAAAATTGTGTTCTACACTTTATTCCCGATAGGAAAAAATAAAAATCAGGTTGTTATTAATGAAAAAAGTGTTACCGTGGTATCGACAACTTCCGAACGTCGGACTGGGAAAACGTGCCACTAAATTTGTAGGACTATTTGGCCATTTCATTATACAAGTATTTACTAAGCTGCATGAAAAAAATCAGCCAGTTATTAATAATTTTTATGAACTCGTTATTTGGACATATTCGGAGTGGAGGACGCTCTAGTCGAACCATCCATTTTGTAGGACAATTGTTTTCCCGAGTGTATTATCCAATTATCTTAAAATAAAAATAAAAAAGTAACTGTTAGTCCGACAATTTCGACACCCCACCGAATCGACATGTTTCACACCTGCGCACTTCATTAGCTACCTCTATCGAGAATTTTCACAGAGGGAAAACTTGGGCGTCTCGTCGAACCGAACCTACTTACGGAGATCCAGCCTGTTATTAAACACTCGAAAAATCAGGCGGTGGCTGCTGGACTATATGCAATTACCTGCATCGATTACGGCATTCTTCAAACTCAGACCCTGGCTTTTGTGGATTGTAATTCCATAACTGCGGCAAATTGGAAATTGTTTTCGGATAACGAAAGCCCCTTCCATTGCCTCAAACTTGACATCAACGCGCTCTATATCGTGTTCCACACCTGTCGCTAAGACAACGCGCACCGCTTCCACATCACCGGTATCGAATGCTCGTGATACTGACGTGATTCTGCCAATAGTACCATTCACGAGACCCAGAGTCACATCAATGTTACGTCTAATCATTATTTTAGCACCGAGTTTGACAGTTATTAATTTCGCAAGGCCCGCAGTCCGAGAACAATCTTCGTCTGCCATATTCAACATTTGTGTTTCCTTCCAGATTGCAGGTTAGTTGAGGATTGGATTGATTGTGGAGACGTCGGCCGACTTCCGGTGATCCGGGGTGCCAGTCTCAGGGCGAGCGTCAACGCGGCAACGAGTGCGTTGCCCGTGCATCTCAGTGGGTTCCTCCGAGACGTCGGTGCCACTGTTTGCGAGGCAGAGGGCCATTTTGGACGCTCCCCGTTTACTCCCTTCCACGTGACCGTCGGAAGTTGCGGCGTATAGGTTCCAGATTTGGTTTGTGTGTTTGGTGATTACTCTGCATTCACTTTGTGTATTAAGGAGCGCGCCTGAGACCGGGCTTGCATTATTTTTCTATACTTTTTATATTTCACACCTTTCTGTATCATATTTGCCTAGTTAAATAAATACTTGCCTTGCTTCGGCTTTTCCCTCTGCTCCGTGAGGGTTTTTATGCCGAGGCAAGCATAGTCTTTTACCGCGAAACCTATTGTGTCATTTTATTCACCCTCTCACTCACTCTTCCTAGCCCAAAGAACGTCTGAGTTGAACTCACGGTAAGTTATACAAAACACTTTTTCAAATACGGGGGGCAGTCAGCCGTATCATGAGCTATCAGTTGTATCTCTTCCCTCTTTATTTTGCCCAACATAGCTTCATTGAGAACATCACACATGTGACAAGTAGAAAGCAGACAAACTGCGTCGTTTGGTAAATTATCAATGTAAATGCATAGTTCACACCTCTCCTTCCAGTAAAGTCTGAAGTTGTGAAGGTGACCTTCCTTTTTGCTAAGATCTCTGTGTCCGAATCAGTAGCAACCCCAAGGCGTAGTCTCGACAGTATCTCGCGATATGATTCATCGTTTTTTTGTCTCGTGTTGATAGTCAATTCATCGTAACTGAATAATTTACTCCACAGGTCAGTGCTCCCCATTGAACCTAGAAGTTTATCGGTAATCGCACTCGATAAGTTTTTGAATGCAGGTTCTTCACGTACGGGCGGCAGCTGTAACAAATCACCGAACAGAAGAATGTGTTTTCTACCGAACCAACCGTCCTCGCAGTCGGTTGTATCAAATATTTCACCCAATCGAAGGTGTATGTACATGAGCGTTACATTAGAAATCATAGACACTTCGTCGATGATAATGAGTACAACATTTTTCAGCTGCTCTCGGATTACTTTCAGAGCTGCATCGGACAGTTGTTTGTATTTGGGAGTGCGTCCGTGTTCGACGGGAAGTTGAAAAAGCCTATGGATAGTCAAGCCATTGACATTGAATGCTGCTATTCCAGTCGGTGCTGTCACGGCGGTATCTTTACCAGCGTGCTGCTTGATCCACCATACGAGAGCGTCGATAAGATGACTCTTGCCGGTGCCACCCTCTCCGCTAACATAGAGTCGTAGAATTTTATCATTTGAACTGACAGCCGCCGTTGTTGTATCAAATACTCGCTTCTGGTCAGCATTTAAGGCTGCAACTTTTTGTGAACCATTCACCGTATTGTCGACTTTCCGGACAGCTGCTTGAAATTCCATCATCGCACCTTCAGCTTCCATTGGCCCACAACCTAGGGGTATTGCGTCTGAGTCATCGCTGTGTTGGGTTTCAATTGCTTCTTTCATATTATTTTCGATAATCTCTTTCAATTGCTCAATGCCCTCTCGTATTTCTGTGATACGGTCGTGATACTGCAACGCTTCTTCGAACTCCAATTTGACCGAATCGAATGCCTCTGCATACGTGTCACATCCATTCTTCAATTCGTCCGTATCCCTCCATGGTTGGAACAGAAACAGTAACGTGAAGTAATATTTTTCGGGTTGATTGTTCGCGTTATTTTTATAGTGATTGATGAGACACCCGCGCTTTCTCTTTTTCAAGTACAGTGATGTTCTTATCCGATAATACTCGATGTCTTGTGCTTTCGGTTCGAGTTTCGATACTTCGTACCATTTGACAAAGTCATACAGATTAGTTGATTCTAATTCATGTGGTCGATCGGGATAATGAGTATCAACTAGCGAATCGCAGAAAATGTCCGTCGAATCTGCATCTAAAGCTGCAATTTCTTTGTGAGTTTTTACTTTTCGGTTTCTAATCATTCTTACATCTATCCATTTAATGGTCGTTTGTGGGTCGGTGCCATGTAATGAAATTCCTAGCAGAGTATCAGCGGCCTCCAGTGCTCCACATTCTCTATGATTCAACATGCATTGAGCAAAACTCCACAGACGACTGCAAAGGGATTTTGCTGAATTGATCTGTGCCGAGATGTCTTTTTCCATGTTGCTTTTTTCGAATTTCGAAATATACTTAGTAAAGTACCACGTGAGAAGAGTTGACAATTCGCCAATGAACTGTATATCGACATTGCCTTCCCAAGCGCTGAGAATGACTGGGTTATAATCATTGATGTCGACCTCGTGTTTATTTCGAGGAAGGTCAATCAGCCTTTTTCTGGGCTGAAGTTTCCGCCTACCAACTATCGAGACAGCGACATCTCGGATGACAATGTTATCGGTTACGGGGCGAGAAAATCCAAATCGACAAACTTTAGACGAGGTACCATCTTTTTTTTTTTACTCCGCAAACAATACGAATTATGTTTGTGCCGTTGATGTGTCGTAACTCTACGATACAAGTCAGGCGAAACATGTCTCGACGGCAATCTGCAAGTCACATGTTTCAGAATGAAGGCTGCTACTTCTTCGTTTGAAGATTGACCAAGAACCGGAGCATCTTTAATCCAAATCAATAAATGAAAATGCTGCATGGGGGCGTCCACATATTACGTAACGCGATTTTGGGTCATCTTAGACCCCCCCCCTCCCCCATGTAACGGACCATAACAAACGATCAACCCCCCCCTACTTGTTACGTAACGTTTCACATTTTTGGTTTTTGATAATAAATTCAAGTGTTTCAATTCCTGGAGGCTGAAAAGAAGATCCATACGTGCCAATACAACACTTTATTTTTAGGAGCTATACATTTGAAAAAGAAAACCATTAATTGGCCTCATCTTTATACAGAGGTAATACATTCCTCTTGAGCTTTTTTTCGATGCACTGTGCGCGTATCTTTTGAGATATGCATCGAAAACTTCTACGTGCCGCGGAGTCAAAATAGGGTAGGCGTACCAGTTGTGGCCACTGTACCGTTTGTGGCCACTTTACATTTCTTTCGAGTTTTTCAAGGCTTACAGGTTGTGTTTGCTGCATCGAGTGTTATATTTCGACAGAATAGATGTTTTGACACTACTGTCGACTGTTTTTTTGATTGCCTGCTACTTAATTGGAATGCAATACAACGAAAGGTGCCGTGTCGCGTAATTTAGGTGAATCCTTATCAGAAGTGTTAAGCGATCCCTCGAGAAATAAACTCCAATTGCTTGGATTTAGAGTTACCCTGATCCATTATGTATTCATACTTCATCAGTTAGTGTTTATTTTTGAAGTTGGAATTCTACAATCTGACACACAACCTGAAATATCCGAGAAATACTGACTTATTCCGGTTGGCGAGAAATGGTACAATAAAAATGCCCGTGTACCATTTGTGGCCACCTATTTTGATCGCGGACTGTTACAGATAAAACGTAATTAGTGTCATTATACGTCACGAAAAAAGGACGAGGGAAAACAAAAAAATCTATGTTCGTGTCCCTGAAAAATAACCATTGCTACTGAGTCTACTTCTATTGATTCCAAGATGTGCTGTATTTGACGTTTCGAGGTTAGGTTGCCTCTCCGCGTCCAGATCTCGGTCCCGATTTTACGGCATGTTGCGACTATGTCTAAAGCTATGACCACAACTGGGTCTTTGACTGGCCACAAATAGTACATTTGTGGCCACAAATGGTGAAAATAGCATATGCAATATAATTGGCTATTTTTTCGAATAATTGTAATCGGAGATGGTTTCAAAAGATCATAATTCGATTCTCTGTACCTTTACGGTCATATTGATCACACGTTCAGGTTTATATTCGTGATAACCTGAATACTATCGGTAAACGAATGCCCGAAAATGCTTAAAGTGGCCACAACTGGTACGTCTACCCTAGCTGTATTTTAAATGTTACGTAACAAAATTTCAGACCCCCCCCCCTCCCCTACGTAACAGACCGTAACGCTCCATCACCCCCCCCAAACGCGTTACGTAATATGTGGACGCCCCCCATGCCCCTGCCCTGATACTCACGCCCCCAGAAATAATGACTTACTTCCCCAATAGGGTTATCCGGAGAACATATGAAATCAAGTATACCACGAAACTTGTTGTCAATAAATCGGGATGTAGACACCGGATCAAAGGCGATTAAGGTAGTACCATCGGTCCAAGAATTACCGTTCAGATTTCGATCAAATTCAACATATAGATGAATTTAGATGCAAAGTTGACCTAGTTAAATTTTTGTACACCTAGGGTGGCCCTGAGAAAAGTTACGAGCATTTTCTTTCTCGAGCGTTTCACACGGCTCCTTATGGGAAAACACGGTATTCGTAAGATTGCACAAAAAGTACCGTTCAAATATTGACAATAATTCGCACCATTTATACGTGACACTCGGGGGCGCAAGGGTGTGGAGCGCGGCGAGTGCTAAACAATGCAACGGCGGGGTATGTGTGTGTATTATGTGTGTGGGGCAAGCCCCGGGTGTGGGTGAGAGGTGGGGGAGCGAGGGGATCAGGCCTTGCGTGGCCTGCGGGAAGGGGGATTGACGAGGATAGTGTGGCGGATAGGAAGGGGTAGTCGGGATCGACGTTTCGGTGTGGGACGGGGTGGTGGAAGGATGGTAGGACGGGGAGGTCGGGGAGGAGTGCCGAGTGGAGTGCGTACCGGGCCGGGTAGCACGGGCTCGGGGCGAGTCGAACGTCTCCGGACGGAGGAGCGGGTTCTTCGTCCTTCCTTCGAGGCAGGCGGCGGGGGAGGCGAGAGTGGCAGATGAACTCTGGGTTCGGAGGCACGAGGATGGCGCTGTGGTCGACTACCACGGGACCAGTGAGTTGTCCGTTGATGATCACCCGAGTGTCGCGCCGTGGATGGAAACGACGACGATCCCAGGGGGAGATCGGGACTAGTCTCTTCTGCCAATCAGAGAGAGTCTCTGGTGGACAATCTGCCTCTATACCTTCGTCTGGTACAGGCGGTGGAGGGGTTGGCGGTTCAGAAATCGACCAACCACTCGTAGGAGGTTTCCGTGAGGAAAGACCCAAGGGAAAGGTGTCCGAGGACATAGGAGGAATAATCAAGGCGGATTATATTCCTTTAAAAATACTTTATTAGCGTTTGATCACTGGTGTCCCAGTGTAGCTCTTCACCAAGTGTTTTAGGCACGAGGCGGTATGTCAGACGATTAGGTGTCGAATGACGGGTAGCGTCGAATGACGGGTAGCGTGATTTACCGTTAGAAACTGAGGTATTATATTCTGATTTCAGGTTAATCCTTTTAGCGAGAGAAGGTCACGTGGGATCCTTGAGGATCCTGCATAAGCGCCACGTATTGTTGACACGGTGAGTCACCTGTTGTAGACGAGGTAAGCGCGCGGGGTCAGCGGTCAATCGAGCGTGTATCGATCGTCGCTCAGTGGCTACGTCATAGGCTATGTGTCGCGGGTTGCCAATGGGTAGGCGGTATACGCGTGCTGCCTGCGAGTAGGCGCTTTGAGTGGGTTTGTCATGCATCACCATGTTACTTCAAAAGCTGACGAATATTTCGGGTGCTTGAGAATAACGTTACAGTAATTGTGAGCAGAGTAATTAATTAATGTATATCGAAACTTGACGTTTTTCACGAAGCGCCGGCCATTTTTCAAACGATGTGGCAGCATCGCAAAAGTCAGGTTACCGCGCCCTTTGAATCGCATAACGCACTCGATACTGAACATACATAGTTTATATTCGTAAAATGAAGTTTAACTGTCACAATTGCAGACAGCATGTAAACCGCTTTCAAATTTTACCTCTCCAAAAAAATTTATCTCCATTCGAACTAATTTCGAACTTTCTAACCTACGAATCCTGCGATACATCTATCGTGAGATGTAAACAAAACAACAGCTGGAGCCGCGCGATATTCTTTTCGCTCCGCGGCGTTGCCACATCGAAACACCACACTAGTCAAAATCGAGACTGCATACGAAGGACGAGATACTGACTAGCTAGGTACCGATGGTACTACCTTAATTGACTAGGAGACATCCCGGCCGCAGCGGGGCCGCCTACCTCACGAAGGTATTCCGTTAAGTCTGACCATAACCATTCGCTCGGACTCAGAGTGAGAAACCAAGTGGCCGGACCATAATGATGCGTCATGCAAGATAAATCATTCCTCGGCCGACTCCAATATTGCTCTGTGTTGCGCAGCCTTGAAAATATTGCATTCAAATTTCCTTCCAACTCTTCTTTAGAGAGTTTTTCCAAATAACTTTTGGCGGTGAATCGTTCTCATGGGTTTGTTATATTAAGCTTGTAATATATCCCACTATCGATTTGGCGCATGTTGGCGTCATTCAACAGGTAAAAAATGTATTGCAGATCTAACCGGTACCGTGAGTGCTTTGACATAAGTTTCGATTTGATAAATTCTGCATCATTTAGACGCGTTTCCCTATCCTCGTGCTGTCCATTGCAGCCATACGGGTACAAGTGCGGAAAGCATTGCAAATCCAAACTTTTATGACGGTTATCTAATGGCACGTCGTGTATTTTTAACATCTGATACAGATCCGTGACAGTTTCATTTGGTCTCTTTTCATACATCGGATGTATGGTAAATTGTTCGTAAAGTTCGTCCGACTGTGACTTGAGTCAATAATGCTGCACGCTTATTCGCGTCAACGTTATCTTGATGACCATCGCCATCGTTCAACTTGACATCGACATCATTTTCATTGTTTCCAATTTCAAGTTCCGCATGAATTTGATCAAGATTTTCCCGTTCTTTCAAGTCACCATCCACATTCTCTTCGTCCTCTACATGAAATTCGACATCTTGTATCTCGTCCAACAAGGAGTCTGCTGACTCTGGCAACTTGATTTCAGAATAGTGAGGATTGTTTGCTTTGAGCCATACTAATGCAGCCCATACTTTGTTCACATTCACCAATTCTTCCCACACTAACTTAGATTTCTTTGGGATTCCACGTACTAATATATATAGCTCGTGGTTTATGTTGATTGGATCCGTGGGTGGTGGAATTTTCTTCAAAGTCTCTTCGATAGGCAACGGCAAATGGAAAGTCCTTCCTTTGACTTTTTGTACCTTCTCTCTGTGAGGTAGATTTTTGTTTGCTACCGTATCCATTCTCTGCACAGTTTGGTATGCTTTGGCTCTTTGTATTAAAATGCGTTCGTAGTCGTTCAATGAGGATATACCATCCGGAACTGGTCTGGTAATAAGTTGATTCAAAATGCACCTAGATGGCATAATATTTTAACGGAGTTTAGGAAGGCAATAGTTACAAACATATTCACAATCATGACCTTCAGATTCTACATGATCCATCAAATCCGTCCATACCTTTGTCATTATAGGTTTTCGGAACCTGACGATGTTCTGAACCTCTCGCTTGAAACAAAGTTTTTCACCAGATACACAGACATAACGGGGTGTATCAATTGAACGTTTGGTCAAGGCATTTAATGCACCCTTGTACTTTGCAATTATACGTTCCTCATTTAAATCGATATCACTTGTGATAGTCGTGGCGATGTCATGATAGTCGTGGCGATGTAATTTGCTCTTTGCTGTGCGATTTCTGCGATTTCTTGTAGATGTTGGACATCCCCATTGTGTAGAGCTTGATCCAGCTTTGAGATTCGCGCGAAACTATTCGTTAGCTTATATACTAGCCTCTGCATGTACCGTACCGAGGGAAAATGTGCACTTAAAATTTGAACAGGTAAAAAGATGGATTTGCAAGTAGCATCGCTCATGTAACAAACTTGTGAGTGACCTAGCTTGCCGTTATCATGTTTTTTTGTACATTCCAGTTGGTCAAGGAATTTATACATATTTTTCAATGTACACGTAGTTATGGCGTTGAGGAAGTTGACATATTTCTCCAGTAAAACTCGATCTTTTACTCTGCACCATTCATCGCCAGGCCAACTTTTATGTTTGCTATTTCGGCTTTTCTTGTTAGTCTCTAATAATGGCAAAATATTTACAGCTTGCCCAGCATCGTTCAGAACCATTGGTTCGTAAATTGGAACTTTATTATAAACAGCTTCCGCAAAATACGATTCACCTGAGGATATGTGTTTTGAGATACCACATATAACTTTAAGTTTTTCCCCAATCCTGTCATCGGAACATTTTGCAGCTTGTGTTACACTGATCTCTGCATGTTCTTTCATAGTTTGCAAGGCTTTCCTCATTGACTTAATTTGAAAATCCCTATTATGAATACACCATTTGATGACTGATTGAGCCTTGATCAGTCTTTCAGTTTCTGATCGTTCATTTATTAACGGTAAAATTTTCGCAACATATTTTTCCTTGGATTGTAGCAAAGTTATAGTATTCTCATTCCAAAGGCGCCTATACTTCATGACAATCTTTTTAGCGGCTTTCGATTTGGTAATTCTAACATTGTTCTCTTCATTTTTCCTACATCGCTGACGTTTGCGATTACACATATCTTTATTCTTCGCAAGGTTAGCAATACGCTTTCTCGCTCGTTGCTTGTCAGGAGTCGAATGATATATCTTTCGCTTTTTGACGCGCTGCTCCTCAGCGGTCACCCTATACAATTTTCGCTTTCTAGACCATTGAACTTCAGCACTTGAATGGTATAGTTCACGTGCACGCCCCCGCACTTTCTCAGCATTAGAAATATAATATTCACGATTTTTTCTGCTTTTAATATTAATTTTCTCCTCACAATGTATTAGTGTATCTGAATGTGCTACTTCCGTTACTCTATCGACTAATTGGTGATCACCACAAATCGGTGAACAGGATGATTCCAGTTCTTTGATTTCTTGATTACAAACAACCTCCGCGTTTGCCGTAATATGCTTCTTGAAGCTCAATGATGGCGATTCATCGATAACATTCGATACACCCGATATAGCATTCGAATCTGCTTTTTGTAGCATAGTATTTTCAGCCGGCTGCTTTACCGACTTGACGCGCGATTTATTTTCATTCTGCTCCGAATGCTGACGTTCAATGACGTCAGGACTTACTTTACGCTCACGGGAATGAATACTTTTCGTCTGCGTTGTGTGGATTCGAGGAAATTCGAGTACGACATTACGATCGAACAGTTTTAATAGATGTGGTCGCATTAGACTGACGTTGTACGTAATTTTGTCCGGCTTGTGTCCGTTCGCAAGCGAGATTGCAAAGGCAATAGGAAAAACACCACAATCCGAGAAGTTAGTTTGCTCTTGTACAGTTGGAAATTTGATCCGTTTTTTATCAAACTGGTAAAAGAGTAACAATATACTTTTCATGATCTTCGTGGAGCGTCTTTGAATTGAAAGAATGAATTGAAAGAATCGTACATAAAAATCGATTTGGTGTCATAATATACGCATACCCAATGATTGTTAGCAGCGTGTAGAATTTGAATGCGCTTTTGCGTGGGTAAAATTGGTACAATTGTATCCAGCATTTGTAACCGATATGTCTCGCGGGGTGAATATTTGGTTCGGGTGTTCATGAGGTAGACTGTAACGGAGTGGACTTGTCCACTCCTGACCACGCCTCCACCTACCCCGGAGAACGACCAAAATCAGTAAATAATCAGATACCTAGGACAGGAATCAAACCAGCTCGCTCAAGGGATCCAGAGAGTTGAGATAGCCTCAGATATTGCCGCCTTTTATTATATATTTCATATTTCCCGCCTCGAGACACCGCCCAGCCACGAGGGACTCTTCGCCGCATCGCCTCAACGCCTAGCCGGTGTCCTGGAAGCTGCGGAGCTAGTAGTCGTGCCCTGAAGGAAGTACTCTCTCGCATACACCCCGGGGAGGGCTGCAAAAATGAATCCTCGCCTCCGCCGTACGCATAAGACCCGGCCTGGTCCCCCGGGCAGCTGAATACCACCTCACCCCCCGGGCGCCATCTATATATCGTCCTATATTATAAAGATATATCGCCGCTGCCGCCGCCGCCGCCGCCGCCGCCGCCGCCGCCGCCGCTGTTTCAGGAATCGAGGACCACCCACCTCGAATTCCTGGGTTTTCCCAGAATCCTGGGTTTTCCCAGAATTCTGGGAAAACCCAGGGATTCCGGGGATTCCCCAGAATTCCGTTTTCCCAGAATTCCTGGGATTTCCGAGAATCCACGGGGATTTTCCGGAGTTTTCAGGAATCCAACCCTATAAAAACCCCGTGAAAAACCCATAGAACCCCATGAAAACCCCATAAAAACCCCGTGAAAACCCCATGACAACCCCAGAAAAACCCCGTGAAAAACCCATAGAACCCGATAAAAACCCCATAAAAACCCCGTGAAAACCCCATAGAACCCCATGACAACCCCATGAAAACCCCATAAAAAATACCTATGAGACCTAATGAAAAACCCATCAACCCCCATAAAAACCCCATAGAAACCCCATAAAAATACCCATAGAACCCCATGACAACCCCATGAAAACCCCATAAAAATACCTATGAGACCTAATGAAAAACCCATCAACCCCCATAAAAACCCCATAGAAACCCCATAAAAATACCCATAGAACCCCATAAAAACTCCATAGAATTCCCACGGATGACCCAGAATTCCCAAGGATTTCTCAGAATTCTCATGGATTACCCAGAATCCCTTACCCCTCCTCCGTCCCCACTTTTCGGAAATATCCGAGGTCTTCCGGAAATACCCGAAGTCTTACGGAAATACCCGAAGTAAATCAAAGACATGACAGGATTTCAATCCCTCAAAACTCCCATGTGAACCCCGTAGACGTCAGGAATCCCTCAGAACCCCCATGTGGACCCCGTACATGTCAAAAATGCCTCAGAACCCTCATGTGAACCCCGTACATGTTCAGAATACCTTCGAACCCCTATGTAAATCCTGTACACGTCAAAAATCCCTCAGAACCCCAAAGTGAACCCCGTACATGTCAAGAATACCTCAGAACCCCTATGTCAACCCTGTACATTTCAAGAATACCTCAGAACCCCTATGTGAACCCCGTTCATATAAAGAATCCCTAAGAAACCCTGTACAAGCCTATCCTATTTTGTGTGCGTAGCACATATCGTGGCGACTTTGAAAAAAAAAA
The DNA here is from genome assembly GCA_018257835.1 of Euura lappo. NCBI lineage: Eukaryota > Metazoa > Arthropoda > Insecta > Hymenoptera > Tenthredinidae > Euura > Euura lappo. The sequence continues at coordinate 1,260 of JAEUYN010001336.1, read as the reverse complement.
AAATCACTCTTTTTTCATTCCGATTTTCAGATCGATGTACTATTATCGAACCGATATATCTATATCGAATCTGAGACATCTATATACAATTCCATGTGTCGATATACAATATCGATTCCGAATTTGATGCATCGATATATTACGATCTCGATCTCGACATATCGATAACGAATCCGATACATTGATTTATGTAGATATCGAATCCGATAAAACGATATACATATGTATTATGTGGATATATCGAGATCGATGAAAGTTTTAAATTACTAATGAGTCTACAAAATTTTCAAACATAGGTATAGCACAATTTCAACTTCACGAAATTAAGGTAGTAGAAATCTCTGAAACTTCGCCCACGTATTGATTCAGATGCTATCTAAATGTCTGTGCAATTCTAATGGGATTGACCGTTCCATACGTGAGATAATTGCAATCAAAATCAGCAATCCTTACACGTAAGCCCCATGCCTAACGCACGTAAATGCCCCGTTTTCTTTTCTGGTGCTCGAACCATCGTCAATAATTTCACAAAAAAACACGCAGGTACAAAGGGCTGCTACCCGGATATTCTCTGAAAATTTCACAATTCTTTACCGTTTATTTTCAAAAATATAGACGTGGAAAGTTCGAAATATCGTCGATTCCCTCTCATAGTCGGTCTTGCCTCACGCATGCGCAACTGCGTTCTTTTACGTTAAACCATTCAAATGCCGGTCTGCGAACAGTCCTAACCGAAACTGTTGTCCCGCAGATTGAAGAAGAGTCCTACTTTTTTTATATTCACAAATATTATTTACGATCTCAATCACTTCAGTGCTAATATTACGCATTTTGAAGTAAATGATAAGTTTTAAGGATAAAATTATTCAAACGTATGCGCACTGACTGATTACGCGAACTTGAACTAAATTTTATTGAGACTGTCGTTGAGGTACTTCCTTAACAAAAAACTATATTACTTTCTACATGAATAAATAAAAAAATGACCACAAATATAAACACCGAACGGGGGGTTGGCGCGCGAAGCGCGCAGGGGGCGAAGCCCCCCTAGTATATATATATATATATATAAATGAATCTATATATTTATCTTTATTCCAATAAAATAAAAATTTAATATTCTTAATCTATTAATGTAATAAGAAATTTAATATTTATATACCGCTCATGGGAGGAGGAGAGGAGAGGGGAGGAGAGGGAGAGGAGAGGGGAGAGGAGAGGAGGAGAGGGAGGAGGAGAGGAGAGGAGAGGAGAGGAGAG
>JAEUYN010001335.1:0-47944 GCA_018257835.1 Euura lappo | reverse complement strand
ATTACCAATGCCTTCTTTTAGAACGGCGAACAACGAAAAAATACAGCTGACTTGTAATGAGCAATCAAGACGACCTACACATTTTATGAAGAAATCACCGATATCAGTTTTTGCTAAAGGATCAGAGAATCAACCACCAATAAAAAAACGTAAAGTTGAAGAAGCTAAAACTCACGGAATTAAACAAACATCGGAATCAATATCAACAACTTCAGCTACAAACAACAATCCTGGCATTAAGTACGAAAACTGTGTATTTCATGGAAATATTATCAACAATTTCTATTATTCGGGTACAGATTATCAAAACAGGGAAAAAAAAAATACCCAATGAAAAAGCTTCGCAAACGGGAATAATATATATTATTAACGATTTTTATTATTCAGATACCGATGATTAGAACAGCGAAGAAAGAAGAGTATGCAATGAGCAATCTTTGTGATAAATGATATGATAAGTTTTTGTAATAGCTACTTTATAGTCAATAATATATTGTGTTCAAGTAATGATAATTAAAACAGCGGAGAAAAAAAAAGTATGCAATAAGCAATTTTTGTGATAAATAATATAAGTTTTTGCTAAAACTATGTTATAATGAATAATACGATTGTGTTCAGGTATTGATGATTGAAACAACAACAACAAAAAATACTCATTGTGATGAATAATATGATAAATTTTTGCTATAACTATTTTATAATCAACAGATAATATAACTGTGTTGTACCTATAACAAAAATTTTAAGATTATAAGACCATATTCATGTTTCATAACTTTGTTTTCGTAACACCTGCATGGGAAGTTCAACTCCGCGCACTGTAGAGGGTGCGCGAAATGGCTGATTCCCTTACCGGCATGTCCACATTCCAGCACTGTCCTCGGTCGGTAAGAGGATCAGCTATCTCGCACATTCTCCACAGTCCGCGAAGTCAGACTTTCCATATCAGGTTTTATACAAAAAACAGGATGTGGATCTCGTGCGGCCCACACGGAAAAATATATATGCGAGAAATTATATGTAACATAGGGTAATTCCGGGAGAGATGAACCACTGGGGGAGATGGCCGAAATTCGATATTTGATAAACTGTTGGTCATGTAGTGGCACTGATTTTTTAAATTGTTGTTTGTATCCAAAATAACAAAAGGAATGCAAAAACGCACGAAAAAATGAATTCGTGTTCACGATAATTGACCTTAACTGATCAGAACTCGAAATATTTTAGCTGCTGTAACTTTGGCTATTATTCATGCATAATGCCCAACTATTTTAGGGGGCGTCCACAAATTACGTGAGGCGTTTAGGGGGGGGAGGGGGTCGAGCCAAATCTCACCCAATCTCACGTGGGGGAGAGGGGGGGTCTCGGCCAATATCACGTAATTTTTTTTTATTAATAAATTATGTTTTTTTTATTAGAAATCCAACGCGATCAAGCACAGATTAACGTATTTACACTAAAAATACGCATTTTGAAAAATCTCACGTGAGATTAGGGGGGTGGTGGGGGAGGGGGTCGAGCCAAATCTCACGAAATCTCACCAAGGGGGGAGGGGGGGTCAAAAAATCGCAAAAATCGCCTCACGTAATTTGTGGACGCCCCCTTATCAATGTGCAAAGTGGACTAAGAGCATGGGTACATTCTTGTCAATAGTTGAAGTTTATGTACCATCAAAATTGGCTCCAGAATACACACGGGAACGGAAGTAACTGCAAAAAGGCCATCTCACCCCCAATCGGGAGAGATGCCCCAAATATATAAACAATTGAAAAACACTGGATTTTTAGCTTAGGTGCCCATTCGCCTGAGTCTACAAACGGTGGCATTGGTCTAGAGAGGATCAATTCAAGTGATTGTCTTGAGCAATGTGTCAAAATAGAAAAAAATGAACAAAGTCCGTATATGTACAATATTAGATGATTGAATGTGTGAGAATTTAAAAAGCGTGGCGCAAAAGCCAAGGCACGTCAATTCGAGCGTCAATGAAACGATTTTCCATTTATAGAATGTTCAATTACTTGAGCAGATCATCTTTTCCGCGTTGGGCATCTCACCCACACCCCCCGGGGCATCTCACCCATACCCCTAGGGTGAGATGGCCGACAAAAGCATGTTCGGAAATCGTATTTTTCAACAGGATTAAGATGAAAAAAAAATTAAGTTTTTGTGTTTAACTATTACCAAGGCTTCATACAGTAACTTCGTGAAAGAGAATTTTTTTTTATCAAATACGTAATTAGTTAAAAAATCATTTCCCTTAAGTGGTTCATCTCTCCCGGAATTACCCTATATATATATGAACAGTAGGGGGGCTTCGCCGCCCTGCGCGCTTCGCGCGCCTACCCCCCGATTCAGGTTGAGTTCAGTAATATTTTGTACATGGTGAAAAAGGTCGAGAAGAAAAAATTGAAAATTCTGTATGGAATGAAAAAGTGTGATCTCACTTATCGACGCCCGATACGAATAAAAGCACGTTTCAGATTCCGGGTGGAAAAGAGCATGTTTCAAATTCCGGATGGAAAAGAGCACATTTCATATTCCGGGTGGAAAAGAGCACGTTCCAAATTCCGGGTGGAAAAGAGCACGTTTCAAGTTGACTCGAATACTAGCACATTTCGGGTTGACTCGAATACTAGCACGTTTCGGATTGACTCGAATAACAGCACGTTTCGGTAATATTATAATCCGTCTAACAATGGCAATCGGATTAAAATATTAACGAAACGTGCTATTATTCGAGTGGGTACAGTACGTTTCGGCGCGAGTCCTTTCGGCGCGAGTCCTTTCGGCGCCAGGACGTATCGGCGTCAGCCGTTTCGGCGCGAACCCTTTTGGCGCCAGGACGTTTCGGCGCGAAGCCTCTTGGCGCTGGGACGTCTCGGCGCGAGCCGTCTCGGTGTCATGGCGGCTAATTTGTGTTGCCAGACACGTGCGCTTCGCGCACGGGTCCGGGGTGACGAAAAACTATCCCTCTAGCCAAAATTATGCAGTTGTAAACTTGACCCGCCATAGAACCTCGTCTGCGTTGTATCATGTGTGTGTGTGTGTTGTATGATTGACTGGCCTAACCTTCTCTAACCGTCAATGGGTGGCCTAACTTGTTCTAACCCTTCACGGAACACCGTCTGTGTTGTATCCATCATCCATGTGTGTGTGTGTTGTATGATTGACTGGCCTAACCTTCTCTAAACGTCAATGGGTGGCCTAACTTTTTCTAACCCTTCACGGAACACCGTCTGTGTTGTATCCATGTGTGTGTGTATTGTATGATTGACTGGCCGAACCTTCTCTAACCGTCAATGGGTGGCCTAACTTTTTCTAACCCTTCACGGAACACCGTCTGTGTTGTATCCATGTGTGTGTGTGTTGTATGATTGACTGGCCGAACCTTCTCTAACCGTCAATGGGTGGCTTAACTTTTTCTAAGTCTTCATAGAACACCGTCTGCGTTGTCCTATTTGGGCCCCTGGGTACGGTTTTTTATAGTTATTTTGTGTTGCCGCTTCACGCACATGTCCGGGGTAACGAAAAACTATCCCTCTAGCCAAAATTATGCAGTTAACGTCTCTGTCAAACCACGTAAATTTGCTTTTTACTATTATTATTAACGGGTGCGCTAAAACGGTTCGCGCCAAAACGGTTCGCGCCGAAACGGCCAGGCACCGAATCGTCCTCGCGCCAAAACAGCTCACGCCGAAACGGTCGCGCCAAAACGGCCATGCGCCGAATCGTCCTTGCGCCAAAACGACTCACGCCAAAACGATCGCGCCGAATCGGTCGCGCCGAAATGGCCGCGCCGAATCGTCCTGCTCCCTATTCGAGTCAATCCGAAACGTGCTAGTATTCGAGTCAACCTGAAATGTGCTAGTATTCGAGTCAACTTGAAACGTGCTCTTTTCCATCCGGCATCTGAAACGTGCTCTTTTCCACCCGGAATCTGAAACGTGCTTTTATTCGTATCGGGCGTCGTTATAGTGGTGTGGAAACGATAATATTCGGATTGAAATCCTGTCATAGACCAAATCCATTTCAAATCGGGCAGGCTGGAAATCGTGATGTCACGGAATTTTTTCAAATTGAAATATGTTGTTGTTTGATGAAAAAAAAGCAACCCATATTTTTTTGTTTTGGAAAAAAAAATTTTGCTACGGAGTTACGGCTATTTGAATATTTAATCGTGCGCCACCAAAGTTCTTGAAAGAGTAACACTTTTTTTCTTAATAACGCTATATCTGCGGAACGGATCATCGCAAATACTTCATCTTGGTCTCATTTCGTAGAGTTTTTCGCACTCTTTTGGAATTCGAATACAAATTTGAGGATTTTTGAAAATTGACGGAATGACGTTCATTTTTCGAAAATTAGGGAAAACCGATTTTCTCGAAAAGTGGTTTTTTTTTATTTTCTCAAAAATTTCACACAATATGTGGGGTGATATGACGGATATATCCTCGAAGTTTCATCGATGCTAAAACACTGCTTCATATCGAGAAAAAATATTTCGTGCGTCACTGAAATTCGTCAATTCCTGTGCTGGTGTCGACTTTGTGGGTTTCTTTGAGATGTGTACAGATTTTTCGATCCAAATAATATTACTGAAACTTGATACATACATACCTGAGGGAGTAAATGACCAAATGCCGTATGATGTATAACATCGTAGACCGAATATTGATCTGCTAATAAAGACTATCACGAAAAAAATACAAAATTAAAAATCAGGGATTTATTGTAGTAATAACAATATCGTATAATAATATTGTTGAGTATGCTTCTATTTTCGTGGTATGGTATACAGTGAGGTATAGGGGATCAAATGTTAAAATGCAACAAAAATGTGAACGGGACAGAAATGCGTGCAAAACGAAAGATGGAAAAAAAGATTATGGATGACCGATGTGTCAGATTGTGACCGATCCAAATGTATGGTTAATCTATCAGATTGTTACCGATCATTGAACTGTCAGGATTAGATTTTGTTTATAAAAAATAAATTTAATAAATTAAAATTTATTTATAAAATCAATTTTCAATACTATTATAAAACATTTATTTTAAGTAAAAATTAAATTTGAGAATTCAAATCAAAATGCGACAGATACAAATATATCAAAACAAAATGCACTAAAAACGAGAGAACAGGTGACATTTTCAATGCCTTCAGAGGCTTGCATTATACACAAGGTCTATAGATTTTATCATTATATTATTATTATACTATCATATTATATTTTTTATAGATATAGTATTTAATATTATGTAGTTATGATCATATTATTATTGTACGATATTGTTATTACTACAATAAATCCCTGATTGTAAATTGCGTATTTTTTTCGTGGTAGTCTTATACATCATACGGTATTTGGCCATGTACTCCCTCAGGTACGTATGTATCAAGTTTAGGTAATATTATTTGGATCGAAAAATCTGTACACATCTCAAGGATGCTCACAAAGTAGACACCAGCACAGGAATTGACGAATTTCAGTGACGCACGAAATTTTCTTTTTCTCGATATGAAGCAGTCTTTTAGCATCGATGAAACTCATAGGATATATCCGTCGTATTACCCCACATATTGCGTAAAATTTTTGAGAAAATAAAAAAATCACTTTTCGAGAAAAACGGGTTTCCCTAATTTTCGAAAAATGAACGTCATTCCGTCAATTTTCAAAAATCCTCAAATTTTTCTTCGAATTCCAAAAGAGTGCGAAAACCCCTACAAAATGAGACCAAGATGAAGTATTTGCGATGATCCGTTCCGCAGATATAGCGTTATTAAGAAAAAAAGTGTTCCCTTTCCAAGAACTTTGGTAGCGCACGATTAAATGTTCAAATAGCCGTAACTTCGTAGCAAGATTTTTTTTTCCAAAACAAAAAAATACGGGTCACTTTTTTTTCGTCGAACAACAACATATTTCAATTTGAAAAAATTCCGTGAAATCACGATTTCCATTTTGGCCTTGCCTGCCCGATTTGAGATGGATTCGGTCCATATCTTTATTCTGATTGAAACCCCGATTTGGGTTGATTAAATTAAATCAAAATTATTCATAATTTTTCGATTAAAAATTATTCATAATTTTTCAATTAAAAATTATTCATAATTTTTCAATTAAAAATTGAAAGATAATTTTAAATTGAACAAATGGAAGTTTATTTATTCAAATTTTTGACGACTGTTTCATATAAAGTAAAGAGAATCCCCCAAAAAAGCACCTCTGGTGCAAAAATCGTCGCCAAGTACATGAATGTGGTCTAAAAAAAAAAAACTACCAACAAAAAGTCTTTCTTCAAAAATACCCACCAACAAAAATTCGTCTTTCACAAAAAGTCTTTCCTCCAAAATACCTTCCAACAGAATCCGTATTTCAAAACATTCTTTCTATAAAAGATTTGAAATCAGATACAACTACCAAGTACAAGAAATAAAAATGAAATTCTACCAACTGGCGTTGCGCTCGCTCACTCGATTGGTTTTTCGAATAATTTGTGATGTCAAAAAAATTTGGGGAAAAATTTTGAAAAAAAAAATTTTTTAGGGAGTGGTACTTGGCGGGCCAGGTGTGGGTAAGTGAACAAGTATTAGGTCATGTTTACCTGACATTCTTATACATTGCTATGATGGCCCGCCAAGTACCACTCCCTAAATTTTTTTTTCAAAATTTTCCCCCAAATTTTTTTGACAACACAAATTATTCGAAAAACCAATCGAGTGAGCGAGCGCAACGCCAGTTGGTGGAATTTCATTTTTATTTCTTGTACTTGGTAGTTGTATCTGATTTCAAATCTTTTATAGAAAGAATGTTTTGAAAGGGGCCGTCCATAAATTACGTAACGCACTTTAGGGGGGGGGGGTCAGAGCCTCCGTTACATAACGCAATTTATCGCTTTTTTCAGCTTTCCTCGTGAAAAGATTGATTTCCTGTACCCCGCTTCTACTTGAAACTGAATTGATAGAAATAACTGTTTTGTGATTATTTTAACGCATATGAGAGTAAACCCGGTGTTACGTTACCTACCGGGGGGCTTAGCATTACGGAGCGTTACATGGGAGGGGAGGGGGTCAAAATTGCCCAAAAAGTGCGTTACGTAATTTATGGACGGCCGCAAAGACGGATTCTGTTGGAAGGTATTTTGGAGGAAAGACTTTTTGTGAAAGACGAATTTTTGTTGGTGGGTATTTTTGAAGAAAGACTTTTTGTTGGTAATTTTTTTTTTTTTTGAGACCATATTCATGTACTTGGCGACGGTTTTTGCACCAGAGGTGCTTTTTTGGGGGATATCACTACTTTTTGTAAAATTTCGCTGAAGCACCTAATTTTGCTCGTTCGCTATGCTCACTTGGTTTGATTTTCGTAGTTTTATGCCCATTATATCCGCTCGCTTGTTTATTTACAATATATTTCGCATAACGAATCGCTGTTATCAACGGAGCACGAGGCAGTGTTATGATGTTTTAGCAATGCCGTGAACATGAAACTAATATAAATATTACGCAATGTTAACTTTTATTCATATCATAATCTAAATCCAAATTCATCCTCTTCTTAACGTTCTCACATAGAAACAGGGGGTAAGGAATTTATAATGAGTGAGAACGAAGATACTCACTCTAGACTAGTTTCCAGATCCGATTTTTTTTTTTCATCAAATAATCAATACATTAATAATAAAATAAATAAACTTGTCATTAGACCAGCAGCAACCAGTTACAGTCAACGACAATTGTCACTTCCTTACACTACCTTTCATTGTTGAAAAGTAACGAGAAAGTGAGGCGTTGCAATGCGAACCGGTTCAACCGATGCAGGACTTGCACCTCTGTGCTTGAGCAAGCAATGACGTTCTGTTTTCGTGCTTCCCAAGTAATTCCTCGGCCCAATGACGAATTGGGTGTACAAGACTCTGTCATCCACATTGGCTGCCTCCCTAATCATAGTCGGCCAACGCAGTCAATTGGTCCTTTTCTTTTCAGTAGATCAGACTGAAGGGGGGACATGGTCGATAGGCCCTCATAGGTATCGCAGTACTCATTTCGCCGCACTACAATGCACCTTCTCAGAATTCAAATAAAACTGGCTGATAGTGTAAATATTGTCCTTGCGAGTAGAGACAGCAAAGTACATAAATGAGCCTATCATTGGTTGCTAGGGTATTTATGTGATTTTTTGTGCTTTTGTCTTCCTTCGGTATAGCGTTCCATGTCCGCTCAGCCCGTGCCCCTGTTGACGGGCGTTGCCATCTGTTCGACTCGTTCGTGATGGGTACATTTCGACGGGTCCAAATGAAATAAGGGTATCTCGCCGGGCGGGATAGAACGAGTGTATCTCGCCGGGCGAGATAGAACAAGTGTATTTCGGTAGGCCGAATAGAACAAGTGTATCTCGCCGGGCCAGATAGAAGAAGTGTATCTCGCCAGGCGGGATAGAACAAGTGTATCTCGCCGAAAAGTCAGAATAAGGCTAACTCGCCGGTCAGGCAAGAACAAGGGTAACTCGGCCGACCGGCTAGAACAAGGTTAACTTGCCGGTCAGGCTAGAACAAGGGTAACTCGGCCGACCGGCTAGAACAAGGGTAACTGGCCCGTCGGACTTGAACAAGGCTATACACGGGAAAAAAATGTAATTTCTACGTCTTCGGTAGTAATTATTTGGACAGCATCTTTTTGGAGTTAAATCTACAGCAATTGCGTTAAGGTTTATTAATCCCATTGATAAACCTTAACGCAATTGCTGTAGATTTAACTCCAAAAAGATGCTGTCCAGATAATTACCGAAGATGTAGATTTTACATCTTTTTTTTTCCGTGTAACTCGACAGCCCGGGTTTTTCCCTGGGGCCCAACGGGCCCACAATAACTTCTCTTCACGAAATCTGCGTATTGAAACTCGAGTAATCATCGAAGCGTAAGCTGGCAGAAGTTGAAATGAACAATCTTTTTTGCTACCCCAATATTTTAGTATGTTTCAACAAAGTTTGGAGTTATACACATCTCATCATTTATCAACAATAATTCTCTCAATCAACATTTTTAATCATGTATTGTCGAAATTCTGTGTCTTTAAAAAAATTTTACATTTTATTATTCACATTTTGTTTTATTAGGAACGTCCTATCATACGTTATTAGCCATCTTACTTGTTCCAGGAATCCTGGAATATTCGATTTTTTTCCCGTGTATAGCTTTGTTCTAGCCGGTCGGCCGAGTTACCCTTGTTCTAGCCTGACCGGCAAGTTAACCTTGTTCTAGCCGGTCGGCCGAGTTACCCTTGTTCTTGCCTGACCGGCGAGTTAGCCTTATTCTGACTTTTCGGCGAGATACACTTGTTCTATCCCGCCTGGCGAGATACACTTCTTCTATCTGGCCCGGCGAGATACACTTGTTCTATTCGGCCTACCCGAGGGGCCGTCCACTCAAGAATCGATTCTCAATGAATCGCTGATTCTCTTTGATTTTTTCTGATTCGGTATTATTTTAGACTCGAAACCTGATTCCGGAATCAGAAAAGTGAGAAATCGGATTCCGACTGAAGAAAATGTAATCGACTGATTCTGATCGTTGCGCGCACTCAACCGCGTGAGTATGACTGATTCCAGTTGATTCCGGCTGATCCCGGCTGATCCCGGCTGATCCCGAAGCAGTTCTTCATGATCATGCATTGAGTTCATTGATTCATTGCTGAACTGCACTGTCGCCCGCGTCTCTTTTTTCACTTGCGACCTCGCTCGCAGCTTTAAATTAAAAATAATATCGCGTGTCTAATGACATAAGGACGTAAGCGCCATTATACGACGTTTTGCTGTTTATAATGGCATAAAGTCGTATAATTTTTTTTTTTCACGCCAATCGCTCTGAAAACGTTCCAAACCTATAGATCAATTGAAATTACGAGATCGAAAAATGTAAGTGCAAAAGGTCGTAAGTTGGGCGCTTACGACCTTCTGCAGTTACCTATGAATATTTTTATCGAAATTTTCGAAACGACGTCGATTTCGATTTTTCTTTGCGTTTCACGAGTTTTTACGGCTATTTGAAAAAATCGTGAAAAAAAAAATAAAAAAAAAAATTGGCGCTTACGACCTTCTGCAGTTACGTACGAATATCTTTTATCGAAATTTTCGAAACGACGTCGATTTCGATTTTTCTTTGCGTTTCACGAGTTTTTACGGCTATTTAAAAAAATCGTGAAAAAAAAATTTGAAAAAAATTGGCGCTTACGACCTTCTGCAGTTACCTATGAATATTTTTTATCGAAATTTTCGAAACGACGTCGATTTCGATTTTTCTTTGCGTTTCACGAGTTTTTACGGCTATTTGAAAAAAACGTGAAAAAAAAATAAAAAATTGGCGCTTACGACCTTCTGCAGTTACCTACGAATATTTTTTATCGAAATTTTCTAAACGACGTCGATTTCGATTTTTCTTTGCATTTCACGAGTTTTCACAGCTATTTGAAAAAAACGTGGAAAAAAATTTTTTTTTAATTGGCGCTTACGACCTTCTGTTTTTATTTTGTTTTTTAATCTTCCTTAAAAATTGTAATGAAAGAACGACGTATCCGCCCAACTTACGACCTTTTGCACTTACATTTTTCGAACTCGTAATTTCAATTCATCGATACGTTTTGACCGTTTTCGGAGCGAATGACGTGAAAAAAAAAAATTATACGACCTTTTGCCACCAAAATCGCGTTTTTGGCGCTTACGACCTTATGCCATTAGTCACGCGATATTACAATTGATGAAATAATATTATCATCAAAATATTTTTATTTGCAGCTTGAAACATTTGTAAGTACTGATATTTCAAAGTTTATGTAAAAAATTATGGGTTTTAAATTTTTGGAAGTTTCATAAATGTTGCAAGTGTCGGAATTGGAAGTTTTTAACAATTTAAAGTCAATTATATGTTTTGAAGAATTTCGCTATTATGTTTTGAAATTTATTAAGTCACGAAATTTTTTAGATGTTTTAAATCTTCAAGTTCAGAAACCTAAAAGTTCGGCAATTTCAATATTCTAATTAAAATTTGGTCTCGGATTTGGCGAACTTGAATGAATTTGAAAGTGTTCGAGCATGACACAATTCTTGAAGTAGTAATGTTTCGGAATTTTCCGAGCCGAAGACGAGACTCGGGACCCATCGGGACGAGACCTCGGACGAGACGACTGGTACAGCCGAGGGTACAGCGGTATGCTGATCCTGCTGATCCGGCTGATTCCGACTGATTCTGACTCAGCAAGACTCTGAATCTCTGAGGCTCGCTCGAACTCGCCCAGATCCACAGTGAGCCGTAGTGATTCTCTGTGATTCTCTGTGATTCTCTGTGATTCTCTGTGATTCTTTTGAATTATGTGATTTCTAAACCTTTAAAACATTTTTCTGGATCTTGATGATTTTGAACATGATTCTTTTAAACCTTCCGACTCTGGATCGATTCGAAGAATATAAAATCATTGATTCCTTGAGTGGATGGCCCCTCGGGCCTACCGAAATACTTGTTCTATCTCGCCCGGCGAGATACACTCGTTCTATCCCGCCCGGCGAGATACCCTTATTTCATTTGGACCCGTCGATTTATTCTGAGGAATTATTACTAATTTAGTCGGCGGGGCTTAAAAGAATTTAGATTCAAGACACTAACAGAGAACACCTACATCCTACATCTGGGATTTACTTGATAAGTCTTCTTTCAGTATTATTATCAGTCTTTGGTGTACGTCGTACCTGTTGGCTGCGAGTTGCGACGATTAGCTAATTACTTGAATTGAATTGATTAAATTTCACGTATTTCTAATAAGTTCGTTGCACATCGTGAACCATTGTTAATTATGTAAACGATTAATATAGTAAGGCCTTGCCATCGGTCAAACAAGTTAAGCAACCTAACCTGAAAACTTGATTTTCCGAATAAACTGACTCTCAATGCCCATAAGATGAAGCCGAATATGTAAATTCAGTTAAAAATTCCACCTTCATTTCACTTTTTTGGGTAATGTTTCTCATATATCGCATCATACCCACATTACAATATCACGTAGCGATAGCGAGCGGAATAAAATGTTTTCGTAGCGACGCGACGAGCTGTCATCTGTAGCAGCCGATCCTTGGGAGCCGAAATGCTCTTACGACAACCAATCACAACCGACTTGGCCGCCATAGACTACGTTGTATGTTCCCAGACGACCTAGACCGGCGGACTCTCTCAGTTTGGTTGCCCGCGTACCTAACTTGCCTATAAATCGACCGACTCTCTACATCATTATATAGTCAGAATTTAGAAGTCTGAACACGGAGACGTTGATATTCTGAGGATAATTCTGAGAATTAAATCAATCGCATAATTCGTATCTCAGCTCTCCGTGCACCTACGACATTCAAATTGGGCTTAAATGAAAGATAAAAAATAATAAACGCTAAAATAAATCATTGAGTCTCTGACATGTAGCCGACCGAGAGATAATTAGAGTTAACGGTCGCCGCATAGCCCCGTAGAGCTCCCGTTCGGGTAAATAGACTCGGCGAGTCTACGCGCAGCGTTTGAAAAACTTTTTTTTTCATGTACTTGGCGCGAGACTCTACCGAGTCTCTTGATGTAGAAGTAAATTAAAGAATAGATATGTATCTATGTGGAAAATAATTGTAAAAGAATAGTATATTGTGCAACTCGTGGGCAATTCGGCTCGTGTGGCTATATTCACACTCACTCGGAATCGTCATTGCCCACGAGGTGCACACGATATTTTTCCCAACAAATATGTAAAATTAGGCGAGTTCAGCCGTCTGTTGGAAATGAACAAAACTCGCAAACCATTTCTCCACTAGTGGAGAAATGAACCATTTCTCCACTAGTGGAGAAATGAAACCATTTCTCAAGTAGTGGAGAAATAGTTTGCGTGTTTTGTCATCACCAGTGGTCAGAAGTAGTTCTGGGTCACTAGTGGAAAAATGATTCTCCATTTCCCAAATCGTTTCCCCAACACTTTGAGTTATAGAAGTACATCAGTGATATACCCATTAGGCCTCATCTACTGCCATTGTGTACTATGAATTTTGAAAAGACTTATAAACAAATCTCGAGACCCAAGTTCGTAAGAACATTAAAATGATCCATCAAACTCTCAAAAATGTTTGAAATATATTTGGAGTACAAATTTTTATGAAATCTCTTCCCAAACAATACTTTTCACATCTGCGAGTTCTGTGGTATCAATTTATACAAATAATTTTTCCGGATTTTTGCATCGCGTAAGAGTCACATAGGCCATGAGAAAATAATGGTTTCGAGAAATGTATCCCTATTCTCTCAAAACTGTGTCCGTGAGATTTATTCACGGTCGCTAATGGAATGCTAACGTAATCGAGAATTGTTTGCGAGATAAGATGACAGTTAGGTTCAAACATTCTCCTGTGCCTTATATATATATATAACAGAAACTTTGTTACAGAAATCAGGAAATTAGAAGTAGTTTCGTTAGAAAACGAAGACATCCTCCTACCACAGAATTTACCTACTGCCAGTACATTAGCACAATATGAATTCGAAGAATTTGATGAATTCAATAGTTCTGAATCTGAATTATCGGAAGACGCTGTGGGCACGTCATCTCTTGGCACAGTGGACAACAGTGTCATCAATGATGACTCACAAAATGTGACCAACACTTCAGCCGATAAATCGATCAAATCACGCAGGCGTTCTAAAAATCATTCAAAATGGAAAAAAAAATGAAGCAAAAAGGGCAAAGAATTCTGGCCATGCCGGCGTATCGTTAAGAGGGAAAGAATTTCGAATGAAAATATTGGGACCTGGCTGCTGTGAAAACTGTAGGTTCAAATGTAATTCGAAAATCAACACAGAACAACGCCACAATGTGTTCGATGAGTTTTGGCGCCTAGCAGACCATACCAGACAGTGGGACTACATCGCTCACTTGATGGTGTTCGGAAATACAGACGAGGCAGATGAAAACGATTCGAGCAGAAAAAAAACGCTCTAAAAGACAGTATACTTTGCCTGTCGCCAAAGATGTGGTCAAGGTCTGCAGATCAATGTTTATTGGGACCTTAGGTAACGCACAAATTTTCTAGGGTTATCAATCTCAATGAATATACAGTCCGCTCTGGTAATATGCCCTCTATCAATATGCCCGCTTCCCCTAATTCTCGCTCGAAGTCTACCCCCACTACTGACTAGCCTCGGGCTCACCTCGAGTTTCATATCCGTCTCTGTAAAAAGAGCCGCCCGCTGGCTCAATGCAATAGCGTATATTTTCGCTGTTTCAACTTCAATTTATCCATATACATAATAATAATTGATTTTATTCGATGAAATACAGATTATGTATTCGGTGATTTGACTATATCAATGTGTATTCTCAACACATTTGTAGGATAAATTATGATACTTACGAAGCTTTCTCAAAATAACAAACTATACAAAAAATTGAAATGATCCTATAAAATTTGATACATAAAGAAAAATATGGGTAGCGCAAAACGAAATGACGTGCAAAACTAATTTTTGTCAAATAAATATATATATTATCAGTGGGATTTATTTGAATTTTTGTAATTTTCGATACATGGAAAATGAAAAACCTTAAAAATTATCATGGACGGACTCTAGAACTTGCAATGGAAATGTATTATTATTATTATTATTACTATTATTATTCTAAAACTTATGTATCATTCACAGTTCTTCAAGGACCTAGTCTTCATTAAGAACACCGATAGTGGAAGAAATGAAGGAAAAATCTATGGTTGATTCGCTGTTAGTTGCATTCGGTTGTACAAAAGGCTCCTCTGGATGATTTTCAAATTCTGCAGCTTCATTGACTTGTGCAAAAATTTCTTCTTTCGTCCATCTTTCTTGAGAAACTACATATAAGGAAACACGTTCTTCAAATACATATCTAATTCTTTGAAAACAATTTATAATTTTGTACTTTACATTCTCATCAGTCACAAAGTCACGACGAAACATTTTTTTCTTCAAATTTGTAATCAAAGTGTATTAGAATTCTTGTTGCAATATGTTTGATGAACACATTGAGCAAAATTAACGTAAATATTTGACCAAACTCACCCCTTTCTGTTTTTCCTAACCACTCCGCAAGTGTTTCTTCATCAACAGTCTCGTAACCTTGAATTTTGTTAATGGATTGTAACAAGTGATTCAAATCGTCGTGGTACGAAAGGCCAGAGACACTTTCTGTCCCCACTGAAGATTCTGAGCCCAAAAGATCCAACGAAACGTCCTCATCGGTTTGAGTTTCTACATCTCGTTTGTCGACTGACCAGAGTTTTTTCCAGCTGCTGGCGATGGTTGCCGAAGATACTTTCTTCCAAGCTTCGGCGCTCCAAAAAATAGCGTTTTTGATTGTGACGGTTTTCAAAAAGTCAACCAATTGTATGGCTTTGTTTTGAGATTCCAAAATCGATTCTACCAATAGATTCTGATAATGCATTTTTAGCGTTTGAAAAATCCCTTGGTCGAGTGGTTGAATAAGAGATGTGACGTTTGGAGGAAAAAAAGCCACCTCGATATCGTCGATTTTGATATATTTATGCGCTTTGCAATTATCAACAATCAATACCGCTTTTGGAGGTAAATTATTGGCCATCAAGAATCTCTTCACCTCGGGAACAAAGTGATCGCGAAACCAGTCCTCAAAAAGTGTCTTGTCCATCCATGAATTTTTTTGATTGTAGTACTTTACAGGCAGATCATCCTTGTTGATGTCTTTGAAGCATCGAGGATTCTTGTATTTGCCAATGAAAACCAGCGGTAATTTCAAGGATCCATCAGCGTTAGTACAGGCAGCTACCGTGACTCGTTCCAATTGTTTTTTCGTCCCTGAGATGCTGGTTCTGGATTTTGGAGCCAAAGTACGACTGGGTACTTGTTTAATATAGACGCCGCTCTCATCCATATTAAAAATCTGTTTTTTTTGCAAGTTTTTAGTTACTACCATTTTTTTGAATTCTTCTTCATATGATTGTGCTGCAGCGTCATCAGCCGACAATTTTTCTCCTGTGATTTTTAAGTTCCGAATTCGTTTTCTTTCTTTGAATCCAGATAACCAACCTTCGCTGGCTTTGAATTGGTCATTTTTCTGATGATTTTCTCTCAGGACCAAAGCTTGACGTCGAATCATCGGGCCAGAAACTGGAATTCCTTGGTCTAGGGTTTCAACTAACCATTGAAATACGGCCCCGTCCATTTCATCTGCAGTGGACTTCTTTTTTAATGTTTTGGTATTAGGCTTTTTCGCTTGTTGAGTGATTTCTTCTCTCGCCGATTTCCATCGTCTCAAAGTACGATCGTTCAGTCCATACTTTTCACAGATCACATGTGGGGGATGTTGATTCGATTCCTCCAAAATGTTTTTCTTTTCTTCGAAAGAAAACCTTTTCCTCGTTTTTTTCGGCAAATGGTCCAGTGAATCTGAATTTTCAATTGGAGTCGCAATCACATCTGGAGAAACAACCGCGGAAAAATTTTTTGTATTCTTCCTTTTTTTTGTTCTATTTTGAGGTTCCATTTTATTCTGGAATTAAAAAATGTATCAAATTGTTATCCCTAGGATAATAATATGTACTGCGTAATAATAAGTGTTTGTTATCTCTATAATTTTTTATTCAACTCATTATTCATGATTATTATTCATTACGTATATATCGTTATTGTTGATTTTTTTAATTTTATCCAATTATGTATAGTAATTTCATTAAATTTTATCTCGATTTTTCATGACATTTAATTTCTGGTCAATTAATTGCGAGGGGGAAATAACGTGTCAATAGCTCGTGAAATAATCGAAATAATCGACGAAATAACTGGAAATATATGGAATGAGAAATAAATGAAATAATGAGAAATAACTAAAGTGATGAGAAATAAATGAAATAATGAGAAATAAAACAAATAATTGGAAATAAAAAATTAATTGGATTTACATATTTCAGCAATGAAAAATAACGTGTCAGTCAAACGTTGAGTTATTTCCCTCTCGATTTATTGCATGGATGATTTAGGTTACGAATTTGTGAATCAATTTTATGAAGAATATTTCCACAGTGAGATACTCTTTACATATATCGAATTTTAGTATCCAGGAATTGACGGGAAGGCGGTGGCAAAAAGGTAAACATTCAAAGCGTTTCTGCGCTACAAGTCTTTCATTTGTCAATTGGTTGACATTTTGTATAGTGTATACCAAATTCATATAACACTACGAATGTATACCTCTTTTTAGGCCTTCAATTACTGCAATCGCTCGGACAATATTCAGATAAAAAAGTACCAAACGTTATGAGAAATGCAAATAATCAAAACTAGACGAAAATAAGTATGTATTCGCACAGTCATTTCAAGTAAAATGCTTCTGTTTTGTGTAGGATATTTTATACAAAAGCATGCCATTCCATTAAAAATGTATAGTTACCGTATCTGGGATAAATAAATACAAATAAATTAGCAGAACAGGCAGCCGAGCAGGCAGCTAGTCATCCGACGGCGTCGGGCTTATTACCGGAGCGCGAAGTGAATTTTGACATCGTGACCGCGCGTCAGTAGTGGGGGTACCCGAGATCCAAGAAAAATACTCCCCTAACCGCCCATAGCCGGGCTTATTACCAGAGCGGACTGCATTCTGAATTGCAAGTAATCAGTTATAGATTGGGAACTCCCGCAAAAAAAAGTCGTAAAATGTACAATGCTTCTATATTCTACAGGTATTACCGAACAATGGATTCACACGGTCGAACAAAAAGCAAAAACATCTTGCGGCACTTCTATCACTTCGGACCTTCGCGGACGTCACTCAAATCGACCATCACGAATCCCTGAAGCAGTAACCCAGAGTGTTAAAGATCACATAAAAATGTTTCCCCGCGTAGAGTCGCACTACTGTAGACAAAGTACAAAAGCGGAGTACCTGGAACAAGGACTGAATTTGGCGACTATTTACAGACTGTACAGAGACTGGATGAACACCAGAAATGAAAAGACTGTTGCTTCAGAATCCCACTATCGACATGTTTTCAACTATTCCCATAATCTGCGGTTCCACGTTCCTATCTCTCTAAATCTGAATCAGCGAAATTTCGCTGATTGTCAGCGAATAGTCGCTGATTGAAATAGCTATAAGTATACTACTGAGAATCAGCGACTAATCGCTGTTTGAATCAGTGAAAAGTTATATCACTGAATCATTCAGTGAAAGTTTCACTATTTGAATCAGTGAAACAATACTTCACTCATTTGACTCATTCAACCAGTGAACGTACCATTCGAACCGGTGATCTCGCCAACACTTCCCAATTCGAAGCAACCAGCTCTACATGATCATCAGTTAAGATTTATTTTTGGGTATTTCTACCTCCAAATGAATCCTCATTGACAACCTTTAAAGTTGGCTGTTAGGACAATTAAAAATTTCACATTCACGAATCTCATGTTGTCAGATGAAAGGAAGGGGTGGAAAAAGTGTAAAATCCTAATTTTATCGTTCAAACAGGTCAGTAATTTATTTCAATACATATTATAAAAACTTACAAATATTTGTTTATTTTTCGACAAAAAAAACTTTCCCGGTTCAATGAACCTCTGCAATAGTAGAGCAGCTTTGCCTCAGGCATTGTCAAGGATGATATTGATCAAGTTGACATGCAGGGAGGAAACAACACCTAATTTCAATATTCGAATTGTTTCCCTCGAAACGCCGAATGCTAGAAGCTCTCTTTCGACTTCTCGCATTGAATACTTTCCGTCGTCCTGCGGCTCGTTCATCACCGGATTTTTTTTATGGCTTGAAAAAAGATAATATTTAATAAATTGGGTTACAAACACAGAACACACAACATACGCTTGTAATTGATAGAGGTTATGTTTGTCTCAATGACACAAAATATTGGCGTGTGGACACTAGAAAGTATCGAAATGTACTTACCACCAGTGTTGGGCAGCAGCAAATTACATGGTGTAATTAATTACATTTCCATTACAAATTACAGCTGTAATTTGTAATTAAAAAAAAATCCATTACCCATTACAATTGTAATTTGTAATTGAATCGAAATCCATTACCCATTACAATTGTAATGTGTAATTAAACCGAAATCCATTACCCATTACAATTGTAATTTGTAATGAAACCGAAATCCATTACCCATTACAATTGTAATTTGTAATTGAACCGAAATCCATTAACCATTACAATTGTAATTTGTAATTGAACCGAAATCCATTAACCATTATAATTGTAATTTGTAATTAAACCGAAATACATTACCCATTAGAATTGTAATTTGTAATTAAACCAAAATCCATTAACCATTACAATTGTAATTTGTAATTAAACTCGAATCCATTAACCATTACAATTGTAATTTGTAATTGAACCGAATCCATTAACCATTACAATTGTAATTTGTAATTAAACCGAAATCCATTAACCATTACAATTGTAATTTGTAATTCAATCGAAATACATTAACCATTACAATTGTAATTTGTAATTGAGTCGAAATGCATTAACCATTACAATTGTAATTTGTAATTAGACCGAAATACATTACCCATTACAATTGTAATTTGTAATTAAACTCGAATCCATTAACAATTACAATTTTAATTTGTAATTGAACCAAAATCCATTAACCATCACAATTTTAATTTGTAATTAATCCGAAATCCATTAACCATTACAATCTGAAAATGTAATTAAGTCGAAATACCCGAACCATTACAATTTTAAAATGTAATTAAACCAAAATACATGAACCATTACAATTTTAAAATGTAATTGAACCGAACCCAACCGAAGCATTACAGTTCAAAAATGTAATTGAACCGAAATACATGAACCATTACAATTTTAAAATGTAATTAAACCGAATCTAACCGAAGCATTACAATTTTTAAATGTAATGCTTCGGTTAGGTTCGGTTCAATTACAATTTGAAATTGAAATAGTTCATGTATTTTGGTTCAATTACATTTTTAAATTGTAATGGTTCATGTATTTCGACTTAATTACATTTAAAAATTGTAATGCTTCGGTTAGGATCGGTTTAATTACATTTTAAAATTGTAATGGTTCATGTATTTCGGTTCAATTACATTTTCGAACTGTAATGCTTCGGTTAGGTTCGGTTCAATTACATTTGAAAATTGTAATGGTTCACGTATTTCGACTTAATTACATTTTAAAATTGTAATGGTTAATGGATTTCGGTTTAATTACAAATTAAAATTGTAATGGATAATGGATTTTGGTTCAATTACAAATTAAGATTGTAATGGTTAATGGATTCGAGTTTAATTACAAATTACAATTGTAATGGGTAATGTATTTCGGTTTAATTACAAATTACAATTGTAATGGTTAATGGATTTCGGTTCAATTACAATTTACAATTGTAATGGTTAATGTATTTCGATTGAATTACAAATTACAATTGTAATGGTTAATGGATTTCGTTTTAATTACAAATTAAAATTGTAATGGTTAATGGATTCGAGTTTAATTACAAATTACAATTGTAATGGGTAATGTTTTTCGATTCAATTACAAATTACAATTGTAATGGTCAATGTATTTTGTTTTAATTACAAATTACAATTGTAATGGGTAATGGATTTCGGTTTAATTACAAATTACAATTGTAATGGTTAATGGATTTCGGTTCAATTACAAATTACAATTGTAATGGTTAATGGATTTCGGTTCAATTACAAATTACAATTGTAATGGGTAATGGATTTCGGTTTAATTACAAATTACAATTGTAATGGTTAATGGATTTCGGTTTAATTACAAATTACAAATTGTAATTTGTAATTTGTAATTAATTAATTACAAATTCGCCCAACACTGCTTACCACGTATTGAATAAATAACACTCACACTTTGATGTGGCAAATTCCGTGTTCTTCGTTTTACTTTTTCGTGTTATCGCGAAAAATACCGTCAATAAACACACGCTTGAAAATGGGAACCACACGTGCTGTGACTGCGCTGTGTAGGGCTGTAGTACCAGAAGCGGCGGAAGATAGTGCTGCGAGCGCGGTAGAGCGATTTTCGCTGTTTTTTCAGCGAAACTCGCTGATTCTCAGTGAAATTTTTGTTCACTGATTGTAATAGCGGAATTTCCGCTGATTCGGATTTAGAGAGTAAGAAAGATCAATGCGACGTTTGTACACATTATGAATTTTCAACGGGTTTGGATAAAGACAACGAAGAATACGAAGAATGACGACGAAGAATATCGTAGACACCAAAAAAATAAAACAATCGTTAGAAAATTGAAGGAAGATGACAAAAAGGAAGCTTCCGACAATCTCTCTTTGTGCGTCGCCTCTTTCGATCTTCAAAAAGTGCTATCAACACCAACACACTTAGCTTCGCCAGCCCTCCTGTTTTCTGAGCACACGCGTGTTTTACATTTGACTCCCTTGTTACATAATATACTATTTCGCGTTCGTGACGCGTAGGTTTTGATATCAGTGAAAACAAGTGAAAACCGGGTACGGTGGGTAAAGCCTGACTCTAGCATGCTCTTAATCTCACGTATAAGTTGAGCACCTCAATCTACTTCGATCCTAACCTTCAAGGGTCGTTTACTAAATTTACATCTGATTATTAGAAATCGTTAGAAATTAAGTAAGATATGAATATTCATGAACATTTGATACTTCATTTTTATTGTTCAAGTTTCGGATCAATGTATCAATGGATCAATATAAATTAATAAACACAAATTTAACAATATTCATTTCTTATGTAATTTCCGACATTGTCCAATAATCAGTTGCAATATTGGCAAATAACCCTTGAGGTGAAGGTTAAAATTGAAGTAGATTGAGATGCTCCACTAAGACGTGAAATTAAACTATGGTGTAACTCCGGTTGTAAATAGAAAAAGTCGCGGTATAGGAAAATTCGAATAACGCAGGGTTGCATACTCCATCGGTTCTATTTTCATGATTCGGTTGCTAATCGTCATGCGATGAGTCAATGATACGGAGTTGAGATATTGACAATATGCAATAATAGTTGGTCGTCGTGATTGTGCCACTCTTGCCAAGTAAACATGAAACAGACATCACATGCCTACTGCCTAGCGAATCTACAGAACTATTTTATAATGACAACCCAACTTTTATGTCAAATTTGAATTTTATTCAGTAAGCAGTGACAATAATGTCCCACTCAACCGAGGGGTTAATCACTCATCGGTTTGGGTGTACACCAGATTACAAGATTGCAAAGATTGCAAAGATTGCAGGAGATTGCAAAATATTGCGAAAGATTGCAAAGATTACAAAAGATTGCAAGAGATTTCAGGAGATTACAAGAGATTGCAAGGAGATTGCAGGAGATTACAAGAGATTGCAAGGAGATTGCAAGAGATCGCAAGAGATTGCAAGGGATTGCAAGAGATTGCAAAATGGGTGTACACCAGACTTCCCAAGTGATTAACCCCTCGCACTGAACCTATTCTTCAAGCCCAGGTCTCGGCCCAGGTCTAGTGGTTTTTATAATATTCTCAAAGTATAGTTTTGAGTGTAGTGTTGATCCATCTCGATAGTTATTTATACCCTCATTTTTCAGTTCCCATAGTATGGTGGTTTAGATAAAAGATGGATGATAGCCGACTACCGACCGGCTACGGATCTTCAACTACACGGAGAAAAAAGAGCGGTTCCTGTAGCTGATTGAATACATATGTGCATGAACATAACCTATAACAGCTATGGGAGCCATGCTGTCAGTTGCTGCAACCTACCGTATAGCTCCCACAACTATACTCCGGCTCCCACAGCTATACTCTGCACTCCTGTAGCTGGACAACACACTGTTATGACCAAATACCTGATTCTAAGCTACAGGAACCAGAAATCTGGCTGTCACAACCACTCCTTTTTCTCCGTGTACGCCCCACTTCATCGTTTGAGTATTTCAAATTTATTCACCTAGCCGCTGATCTCAACTGATTCTTTATTCTCAGTATGTTTTCTAGAGTAGGGGAGATCGGGGCTAGTTGTCTCACTTTTTATTGTGTTTTTTTTTTTCACAAATCCTGAGGTGGGGTATTGTTGATACAATAGAATCTCGATTATCCGAAGCACGATCGCTTTAACTAAGCCGTCTATTGTCCGAATCTCAACTTCATGTTTTTTTTTATTTTTTTTTTATGTTATGCTCGCGTTTTTCGTATTTCATTACACACATAGAGTATGTCACTATTTTAACGACGGTGCGGAATTTCCACCGGTAGTCTATAATTGACTTTAGGAAAACTCAGTTGAATACATAGTCGATATTCTTTCATATGTATATGTCATAAGATATATGCGTGTGACATATTTCTTGAATATTTCCCAGCACTAACATTACTGTTCGATTACACTGAAAGAAATTTTATTTCAAGAAGTACAGTGCGACCTCCCAATAAGCGTCCACTCAATAAGAACGCTTCCCCTTTTTCTCGCTCGAGCACTTCCCCCTCTCCAACTCGAACTCTGAGCTCGAGTTTTTCGCGTTCGAACCTCTGAATAAGAACGCCCAACCTAAACGAAAAGATAGAGAGAGACAGAAAGAGTCAGTCAGCGTGGAGCGCGCGCCTGGTGGGGGTACTTGAATTCTCGGAAAAACTCTTCCCCTTGGGGGCTTTAGCGTTCTTATTGAGAGGTCTCTCTCTATCTTTTCGTTTAGGTTGGGCGTTCGAACCTCTGAATAAGAACGCCCAACCTAAACGAAAAGATAGAGAGAGACAGAAAGAGTCAGTCAGCGTGGAGCGCGCGCCTGGTGGGGGTACTTGAATTCTCGGAAAAACTCTTCCCCTTGGGGGCTTTAGCGTTCTTATTGAGAGGTCGCACTGTACAATAAAAATAAAAATATAGTATAAGTGCAATGAAATATAGTATTTTAGGGGCAAACAGGGTACAACCATAAGTATTCCTATAATTATGGGACATTATACTATTTCCCTAGCAATAATTGCTATAGACTATTGTAATTCTTGCTATACATACATGTATCAATATGATTCTGTGAAGCAAGAATTACAATAGTCTATAGCAATTATTGCTGGGGAAATAGTATAATGTCCTATAACTATTAATTATATAGGAATACTTATGGTTGTACCTCGTTTGCCCCTAAAATACTATATTTTATTGTCCTTATACTATTATGCTATTGTATTTTTTTAAATAAAATTTCTTTCAGTGTATCCGAATTTTCGATTATGCGAACTAGGCCCAGTCCCAATTGGTTCGGATAATCGAGGTTCTACTGTAAATCCTTTGCACAACTACATAAAATTTTTGGTCGTTTCAAAGCAAGTCTGACATGGTGGCCACTTTTTTGCGGAAAAAAAATTCCCTGACATTTCCCTGACGTAAATACAGTCCGACCTCTCTATAAGGCCCCTCCCAATAGAGCCGGTTCCCCTATTTCTCGCTCGCAGCGTTCCCCCGCTCTACCATGTAACGTGAGCTCGAGAAAGAGACGAAAGACGAGTCGTGCGACTAGCGAAGATGGCAAAGTGGGGGTACCTCAGTTCCTGGAAAAACTCTTCCCCTTGGGGGCCTGGGCGGCCCTATAGAGAGGTTGGACTGTAGATGCATCCTTTTCACACCTACAGAAAACTTTTGGTCGTTCCAAAGCAAGGTCTGAGTGGGGAAAACGAAATTTTTGAAAAAAAATTCCGAGTTCGACAACACACCCTGATGCGGGGTCAGTTTTTATAGACCCCGGAACTATACAATATATATTGATCTTCAAAGATGTGATTCTCGTAGCTTAGATTTGCTTCTCTGTTTTAAAATATCTTTTAAAAAACAGAGAAGCAAATCTAAGCTACGAGAATCACATCTTTGAAGATCTTATTGCGAAATATTCCAAGGCAGCCAAGAAAATGAGATAAAACATGTTAAAATATGGAAAGTCATTAATGCTCAGGTGCAATTCCAGTTTTTCAATCACTGCGGGGCCGCATATGATGCGATATCCTGGCTAACAACATTCATTTGTTTCAAACATTGAACTACAACTTTAGTCTATAGCACCGCTCGTTCCGACATTAAGCGGTGGCGATATGACCCTTGTGACAACTAACTTCCCAGAACCCAAAATTGAAAACTTGCGTATAAATATTTAGCACAGTGATGTGATGACTGCCAAGCGAAGGTTGCCATTTACAAAGAACATTTTCCAGCCTCAAACGTAGTTCGTCCATCAAATCAGATACGTCATTATTCTATAACATTTCGAAACCAGATACTATCGCTAAGATGAACAAATATTCCACATAACAAATGAAAATCAGAAAAAAATATAAAAATAAGATTTGGGTGGTGGCACTGACAATCTCCGAATATGTAAAATAAAATGTTATGTGAAAACTGAAGTACTTTTTCGGCTGGCAAACGGAGTTTGGTTGACAGTCATTTATTCCTGCCTATATGAATCATTGACATCATCATAAAGAGTTCACGACTCGCTTATCGGTGTTAATTCTTGACTCAATTTCTCTCCATAGATATCCAGGTGAAAGTAGGGTCCTTCAAGAAACACGTTCTATACAGGGTGTCCCAAAATTAAATGCGCACAATGATAGGGGTAATAGAGGGGGTCGAGCTGAGTAAATTGACCCCAATAACATTTGGTCCGCGAGGTCGCATTCGCGAGATACGGCCGATTAAAAAGTCGCGCTAGCATTGGTATTTAGCAGTCAAATTCGCAGCGGAGATCGTTCGGCAGTCTGGTATTTAGGCACACTTAATCACTAATACGGTTAACAATCATTCCCAGATTAATAATAATAAGCTCAAAGACTTTATTCGTTGAAATTTGTTCATGAAAAGGTCGTGCGCACCTCAAACCAGAATACCGACTGATTTTCCCTGTCAATCTGGCTGTTAAATACCAACGCTAGCGCGACTTTTTAACCGGCCGTATCTCGCAAACGCGACTCCGCAGACCACACGTTCTTGGGGTTAATTTACTCAGCTCGACCCCCTCTATTACCCCTATCATTTTGCGCATTCAATTTTGGGACACCCTGTAGTTTCCCTAAGCATGAATTTCATCTATTGTTGTAGGACAGTTAATGTAAAAAAAGATGAATCGGTGTAAGACGCATATAAAAGATGAACAAAAAATAAAGTATTTATAATTACATTCACAGATGAATTTAATCAAATCATCGTGTTGCGCCGGAGGTTCAGGCTGCAGTCGAGCAGGAATCGCTGATGGTCGCTTCCCGTTCATAGCAGTCATCTGAGATCTTCCACTGCAAAGGACAAATTAATGAATAACTCAACTAGCATTTCTTCATTGCCAAGTCTCTGGGCTTATATTCCTATTTGTTGTACTTCCTTTGTTGACAAAACACATGTCACACAACTATTTTGAATTGAGTGCATTCGATGCTGGGTTATTAATGCTTGTAATAAACATGCGTCACGTGAGCCAGATGTTTATGACCTGAGGCACCAAGCATTAGAAGAAATAGTATATTACACACCTAGGGAGGGAAAGTAGGCTATTCGAAACTGCATGTGAGATTGACACCTGAGCCGAAGGCGAGGGTGGCAAGAACGCAGTTTGAGATGGCCTTTTTCACTCCCGTGGGTAGTATACTATTTTTCACCACCCCCTGCATCGGAAAGCACGACTTCCCGTTCACGCAGCGGGCCGAAAGTCGTACTTTCCGTGTAGGTGTGGTGAAAAATTATGTACACAGAATAACTTGTGTCCACAGGGAAGATTAAGTATGGAATAGTTTGAATAGGTTCTTGAGAGAATGTCGTTACGAGTTCAATGCATTTGATTGAGATTCTGTAATATAATTGAAACATTTTGAGAAAGAGAAGCTTATTGATAATTCGAGCAACTTTTTTTCAGACAATGAACTAATATTAAATCATTGTATCTCCGTGCTGGACAAGCTATCGTGCTGAACACGTCAAAGAGGAGACGCACGTGATCCAAACAAGAAACACTACATGTGAGCTGTCTGTTGCATGTCAGACAGCAATATGGCGGCGGTCATTGCTGACATTTAACCGAATGAGAATCTAGGTGGTGCGAAAATAATCTACAGCGTCGCATAATGGGTCTGTCAACAAACGCGACCAAGCTAATTTTTTGATTCATTGATCGAAATGGTAACGAACGAATATTGACAATCTAAGTTGTTGACATATTTTTTTGCGGAGTAAGGAAAAAATTGGATTGTATACCTCATCTTTTTTCTCCTAGTGTAGTAGACGTTGGTGTTCGTCGTTTTGTTACGGGTTTTCGAGTTATATACTCAATTAAAAAATATGTTTATAACAATTTCATGACGTTAATACTGATGAAAGAGACGAAACCGTACACAGAAGATACATAAATCACGATCAGAGTTAAAACATACCCTATGTTTATTTGACACAGCGGCCTTCGTCGGAATGCAATTGTCAACAAGCCTAATTTCCCTAGTCCCTAGACTATAAGGGCAGAGAGAAGGAGTATACGAACACGACGCCAAAATATAAAAAACTAGTGACTACCCAGGACTCCGCTAGGTAGCGCCTTGGGCGCGTATTCCAGCGCAGCTGTATACCGTGACATTTCGTGGAAGGCGAACGCTTCGGCGGTGCCACCTGAAACTCTCTCGGCAAAAGTCCCTAGCCCTAAGTTGGTATCCCTAGCGTTCGATGGTTCGACGTACCTCCGTGAAGTTAGCCGGAAAATTTCGATTTTCGAAAAAAAAAACTTCACGAATGGTTTGTTGGCCGTTTGTTGGTGATTGTTAGATAGATAAAATCGTTTGTTGGATTGTAGTTTTTCAATTAAATCGAAAATAAATTTTGGCAAAAAGTT
Source organism: Euura lappo (assembly GCA_018257835.1). Classification (NCBI taxonomy): domain Eukaryota; kingdom Metazoa; phylum Arthropoda; class Insecta; order Hymenoptera; family Tenthredinidae; genus Euura; species Euura lappo. The sequence goes on along the minus strand of JAEUYN010001335.1, from coordinate 20,049 downwards.
AGCCGGTTGATTTTTAATATTCAATTTTTTTCACTCATTACGGTGTCTTATCGTTTGTTGGTCACGAAAATAGCAATTGGAACGTTTGTTGGATTACGGTTCGCTCAAAAAAGCAAAAAAAACCTTTCAGCCGATCAGCCGGGGGATCAGCGCCTGTCGGTTATAATCCGCCGTGACTTTAGCCATTTGACATGTGCGGTTGACATTTGCATTTTTCAGCCGCCGCTCCGTAGTTTCATCGTTTGGATTATGTTTGGATCTATACTTTTTCAAATTGACAAGCAATCATTTATGGGTACGTTAGAATTAGGGGCGATTGAAACGTTTATTGTCAATGGAGCGATAAACCCTAACCCCCTACAACTATGCAGGTTGGTCTTCTTCGCTTATAGGTTAAGTTATATTTTCATCGTATTTAATTTCCTTTTATTCCTTTTGACGACTTGCAAAAGTGCTCTACACATTTGGAGTCCTTAGCGGATCTAAATTTTAATATTCAACGCATAACTTTTTTGTATATTTCTCTACTCGTTTTTCAGATTGCAGAGGCCACCTCCGAAGCTATTAATTGAAGGGATACCTATCGCTACCTGTTTAAAAACGCAGCAGCGTTGTCTGGATAAGTGTAGGTAAGCAAAAAACTTAATACACAAAGTTGATGAAAGTTCATTTGCTTTTGGTTTGACTGAACCAAGTTATTCCCACAAGCAGGTGCACCCTGTCTATTTGGTTTACACCCTCGTAGCGTTTGTAGCCTATTGTCAAATACAGGGTGTTTCCTTTAACTCTGTCAACACTTTTATGGTATGTTGGGGCTGCCTAGGCGAGCATTTTGAGGTAAGGCAACCGTGGTCGGAAACTCATCCTAACGGCTGTGGAGGGCTTTGAAATATTTGGTACCGCGCGTTTGTTTGTATAAGTGTATTGACAGGGTTTCTACGTCCTTGAAAAACCTGGTTAAAAATCTCAAAGATTTTTTTTCTCCTCCCGAAATTTGTAGGGAATATTGGGTTTTACAAGGAGTATTGGGGAATATTGGGCACCAGTATTAAATTGAAAAAAAAAGGTGCCTAGTGTATTTTAGGAAACAACAATAAAAATCGTATCTCGATACGCCTGGAAAAATTAAAGATTTCCCTGGAATATCGTGGAATTTTCAGGGAATTTTAGATCCTGACTTGAGTAGACACCTTGATTGAATCAGATGTGATCACTTTCGACGCAATGTTTCATTCATTGATTTGTTTTTCTTTCTGATTGTTTATTGTTTTCTTCAAAGATTATCGTTCTGTTGATCTTACACAAGAACTTTGTAAATAAAATATTGTGTCGAAAGTGATCACATCTGATTTATTACTATGAATAAGCGCGCGGTACCATATCCTTCAAAGCCCTCCACAGCCGTTAAGATGAGTTTCTGACCATGGTTGCCTTACCTCAAAATGCTCGTCTAGGCAGCCCCAACATACCCTAAAAGTGTTGACAGAGTTAAAGGAAACACCCTGTATAATGCCGAAGTAACCAATTGAGAATAGCTTCAACTTTTGACTTGTTTTCCCTTTTTTCAGACCGCAGGTGCTAACAGAGATTGAATTTCGACGATAGGAAAACTTCTATAGTGTACTACAAAGTTCTTCTTGCACTTATCCTGCCTCAACACGCCAAGTTTAGGGCAAATGGACAAGCACGTATATGAAATCTCAGACGTGTGTACAGAAATATCACTGATGAAATTGGTATATGTATGCCCAATACGTTGTCGTCTGAAAACGTTCAATGGACTACTGCTACAGTGGAAATTGCAACGTAGATCATTTCATATAAGAAGGTGAGAATCTTGAAAGTCAGTTATAATTTCTCATTTTTATGAACAAACATAGGTTATTTCGGTTTGAAGTGAAATTATCCCTCGACATATTTAGGTTGAAAGGAAAGACTCCATCGATCAAGTCAAGGCAAGTCAAGGCAACTTTGCCTTGACTTGATCGATGGAGTCTTTCCTTTCAATAGGTTATTTCGGTTTTTCAGAGCCATTGTTCTTAGGGATACTTTTGTTCGATTATATTATTATTCAATTAAACCCGGCATATTGCTGATAAGTGTCGCGAAGAATTCTCAATACGTAGTATTTCCGTGGTATATAGTAAATGAAAATTGTGCACTAACGCCACTAACCTATGATTTCTACACAAATGCGTCGTTTGTTTACATTATTATTGCGGTTCGTATTTATTCATCGTTCACGTAATATTGGTGTACTCGACACTTGTTTATGAGAAATAATTATTATTAGGTCTAGGTTTGTGAAAAATACTAGCCCGTATTGTACAAAGATCTACCACATAGTCAAAGCAGCCAAATACATAAGCTAAGATATTTCTTCTTCGAAAATATCACGTGGGAATACGTTCAATTATTTGGAACATTGCTAGCCACTAAGTGAAGATCCTTGGAACCTATGTTTTTATTTTTTCATTACTTTGTTTTTCGTATGAACTACATAGCTTTTAGCAGAGATAAATTGCATTTCGTTTGTTTTACTCGCGACAACGTGGACATGCCAGCTGACGCGTTTGGCCCCACCTTCCTCTACCTACCTACTTCTACCTACCTACTACCTACCTTCCTCTACCTATCGATAGACCAAAAAATCATAATAGTGAGTAATGGTGTTGTTCATAATTTGTTTGAATGTTACAGGATTTGAGGAGCAATATGCCACGTGCTGCTGCAGTCACCGTAGACGAGGCCATTGCAGTCATTGTCAAGTTTAGGTCATACTTTGAAACTAATCAGCTACCGATCTGGTCATCCGAAGTATGGCAAGAGATGTCTGCCGCCTTGAACGGCCAATGGAACAAGGATTCCGTCTACACCAACGTGACGAAAAATCGGAGAAACATTCTGGAGCTGGCCTGGAAAAAATTGAACATAACAGTTGACAGAACACAAGATCACAACAATAATAATAATTTGAGTTTAGACGAAACAGCAGTGAGCACAACTGAAAGCTTGAGCAACAGCGAGGATTCTTCAGAAGCATATGAAGTGCGAAAGTATTGCCAACGCGCGGAAATGCTCGACTTAGTATTAACAGAAGAAGAATGGGCACAGATCAAACCAGGTGGAAACAGTTTATCTGGAGATGAAGAGCGGAAGATCAGTCTAAGGCCAAGAGTTTGGACGAACGTTGTGGCGTGGGCAATGTGGTTGCAATACAGAATGCCTTGTGCCTTTGTGTTTAAGCGGGTAGATGTCTCACTATCAGCTGATGAACAGACTTATGATATAACCATCTACGGCAAATGCAAGAGTAAAAGGTCTGGAAACACCTTTGATGGAAAAGCTGTGAAGGATATCCGTATTGGAGGTCTAACCGTCGAAGTTTGGACACGGGACACCCGCGGAACACCGCACGATGTAGTCAAACGCCCACTTAATGGAGAGGCACGTAGAGAAGCCCAAAAAGAAATGAAATCTGAGGGATGTACTGTTTGGAAGAAGCGACAGGCGCGAGAGCTCATGCGACCCGGAGACGTCGAACCACCCATTCTGCCGAACGATCCTGCTATTCGACAAGCTTGTAAAGCAGGCATTGATACAGAACTGAACGTAAAGAAAAGTGATGCGCGGGATCTAATACGCACGCTCGAGGAAATGGCATTGAAACCAGAATTCCGCGGTGTCATTCACAGCATAGCTTCACGACCATTTCACGTATTTTATTTTACTCCAGCGCAATTACATGTGTATAAAGAATACTGCCGCTTAAATCGAGATTCCTGCTTCATAGTCATCGACGCTACCGGAAGTGTGGTAAAGACTTTAAAACGACAAGATGGTACAAAATCAGGACACATCTTTCTTTACACAATCGTTATTGTCTTTGATAATACGACGATCGCTGTTTATCAGATGTTATCTGAGCAGCACGACACTGAGCTTATTGAGTTTTGGCTGAAACGATGGCTTCGAGCAGGTGCTCCTAAGCCAAAAGAGGCAGTAATTGACTATTCACGAGCGTTACTTTCTGCACTGTGCCTAGCGTTTAACAATCAAACTCTGAAAGCATACGTCAATGCCCGTTTCAGCTGTATTGCAAAACCAAAAATCGGCCTCGCAAAATCCTGCAACTCTTTTAAGTGTAGATGTGGCACACTTGATCCACCTAGTATGCAGATGGAAATGCTTCAAATCCGTGAACCACACATCCATCAAGGAGTTTTTTGTTCGTTGCGTCGCACTTATGGTAGATAGCGTATCTTTTTCAGATTTTGAAGATATTTTAAGCCTCACATGTGCTGTTGGCTTGCAACAACACGAGGACGCGAGCCTGGAAATTGGACAATTCCATTTTAAATATGAATCCGAAAAACCATTTCCATTTTACATTTTAAATACATTTTCAATTCCATTTTCTATTTTACATTTCAAATGGTTGTGAAGATGCATTTTACCCAGCCCTGCTCGGTTCAGCAAAACTTCAATCCAATGTTGACCGGTGTACAAACCCATCTGGTGGAACTGAGATTTCTGAAGAAGCTTCCAAGGATGTTCAAACAGAATCAATGCCTCGAGATATCGCCGGAGCAACCTTGCTCGGTTCAGCAAAACTTCAGTCCAATGTTGACCGGTGTACAAACCCATGTAGTGGAACTGAGATGTCTGAAGAAGCTTCCAAGGACGTTCAAACAGAATCAATACCGCTAGAAACCATTGACCCAGACTTGATGTCTAGCGAAGATTGGCGTCAAAAAACGGAACCACTCGATCCTATAAACTCAGACTTGACACCTATGAATTGGAATATTGACTCAAACTTGATGTGTGTTGCAAATCAGCCATCCGAGGTAACTTACGACGCGGAAGAAAACTCTATACAAATTGTAAAAAATTCGACAGACTTGGATATGAATATGGACTTTTTATCCTCTACGCCGTTAGCAGATAAGTCTTACAACAACGAGCTGATGCATCTAGCGTTAGCTGACCATTCTTATTCCAAGGTGGCAGGAATAACTGGGCTACAAAACATAATGGATGAATCTGGCTGTGGTAATCTATCCACAGCACCAAACGGGAATTCATCCCTGGATCAACTGCATAGAACATCCACACACGTACGAGACTTCAATTTCAAAGGTATTCACTGACTTATCATGGATTGTAATGTAACAGATTTTTTACATATATTCTTGATATCTGTCCGTGTACTTTTCTCAAATTACATTCTGGTGGTCAATGAGATAATAGGTATAAGTTAGTCTGGAAATTCCCGTTTGAATTTGAATTTAGAAAAAAATATTTCACTTGTCAAAATTGTAATATGTGTAATGATACAGAAATACTCAAAGCTCAATGTAAAACTTATTCCACAGCGAACACAGATGTAGTTGAGGAGCAACAAGATAACAATTTGGCAAACAATCTTAACGCCCATGCAACGGATGAACTGAAGCCATGTGCAAAGACCGCCTCAGGGCCTCAAACTGAAATCTTTTGAAATCTTTTGTAATCTTTTGTGATGTTATGTAATCTTTGAAACCTTGTGATCTGATATACACCAAATTGAGGAGTGATCAACCCCTCGGTCTATTGCGTCCTGGTTGTGATATTGCACGATACTTCCATTAACATTGTACAATATGAATGACTGTGATAGTGTTACCATACTATGTGATAATCTATATTTACCGTGGAACATATCCATTAGTGAGGAAACTGAATCACGTGATATTTGGCTATATTTATTCTACGTACCTCTCAAAAGTCTCTGGTAGATGTTTCATTTGAAGTGATTGATGATAGTATAGATACCGTGTTAGTGTTATCATAGTATTTACGAAAAGGATCAAGTTCATCAGAATTCTTGCTTTGAAAGACTCGGAACTTGTGCCAAGGAGCAACTGCATGGCGCGCCATAATTTATACCTAGTATTAACTAACATGAAACATTTTCATCACTGATGAAAGTCGATACTGTGATGCTTAGCCGTATCTAGTTTTAGTTTCACTTCAATAAGCCATGGTCTTTCGAGTAGTTTATAACCGTATATTTAATATTGACCAACAAGTTAAAACTATTTATATGTATTTATGTATATTTATGTGTATATGTATTTATATATATGTATACTAAGCTAAAACTATCGTGTAAGATCAGCGGAAGTTCCTAGATGAAGTTCCACTTAATAAATCTTTATTGAAAATATCACAGCTTACATCGAGATTGAGTACATGCATATTATTTACTATATATTCCCTTGAATGATTATTTAAAAAATGTTCAGTTGACCTAGGTAATTATTAGTAACTGGTTTAAACTAGCTTAAGGGTGGTACGTTTGCTATACTATTATACATAGTATTTAGATTGTGAAATGACTGCTAACAGAAGTGATTGTTGCATGTCATACATCTCTTTTAATTTTTATGATTGAACAAGGTGCTTATGAACTTTCTCTTGGGCGCCACACTGCTCTAGTGCAGTGATAGAATTCTAGAATACCTAATTTTACGTTGCCGGACTGCTGATCCTCCCTCTCAGGGCTACTCAAGGTACACGTGATTGGCTGCTTCAATTGATCTGAAAAACCTGTATCTATCTTAACGCGTGGACTCCGCTCCGTGGATCGGGTCGTTGCGATCGGTGTGGTTAGCAAACGATCACCCCACGGGGGTCTGAATACCTGACTTTCTGAATCTATGAGTGATTTGCCAAGTAAAATAAAATAAGTTAGCGTGCAGACAGGATACCTAAATGATTTTGATGCTTGTCGTAACACTTATTGTGAGGCATGTTTCGTGTCGCACCCAAAGGATAGACGGTCACCATTCTCAGTGTTCCAGGTCGCGATCAGTATCCGTAGGTTTAAGGGGATAATGGAGTCTACGATAATTGTAAATGATTGCGTGGGTTTATTCCGAAGAATATTCGGTTGCACTATTGCCTAAGGAAGCGTCCGAAGACTCCCCTGTAGCAGTCTACTAGGTTCATGAGGAAAAGGAGGTTTTGAAGTGAAACAGCAAGAACGGTAGGTTTATGTTGATAGTGAGGATTCAGACTTACTGAGTGTGAAGAAAAATGTATCCAATATTAAATTGCACGATTGAGTGATTAATAAGATCGAAATTTGAAATGAATAAATATGAATGAAAGAAATGAAAGAAAAGTATGACTGAAGGGAATTAGTGAGCCTGTACGATAATAATCTTGTAGCAACTGATTTGAATGTTTTGATTTAAAGATTTCAGAACGAAGGGCCGAGCTCTTGCTCGTGACTTGCTTATATACCCTTATCACCTTGGTGGCGATTTTCCCACGGTCTTTGGAGTTTGTGGTGGGGATAGTTCCCGAACCTTCGAAATACTAATATCTGTCATTCTATTGGCTATTCTTCCTCTACAATCGGTCTGTCTGATTGATCCCCATTTATTGTAGAGGTAATCTGTCAAAACGTATTACATGTATGATCATCTGTTTACATATAATCGGTTACCGTTATCTTCAGAAATAACGTTTAAAAGAAATGAGAAAATATAATATTGAAAAATTAGTTTAAATTCCTATCATCGAAAAAAAAAAAATATATATATAAATCATTGCGTGATGAAATGATGAAAAAAAAAAGAAAAATTTTTGGCTTGTTTTTATGATACAAAAAAAAATTAGAAGGAAATCCTCATTTTATTACGGCTTGTACTTACTTATTCTAACGCTAACTTATTCCTAAAAAAAAAAAAAAGAAAAATACAAGTCTTCTTTAATTTCGACTGTCGTGTGGTCGGTCCGTTACAATGCTCGCATGGGTAACAGGTTGATGTATTCTGTGTGTTGGATAAAGGAAGTTCTCAACTGCTACGCCAACAAATAACGTGTTTACAATGTGGTCTGAAAAAAAGGGAAAACAAGTCAAAAGTTGAAGCTATTCTCAATTGGTTACTTCGGCATTATATTTGACTATAGGCTACAAACGCTACGAGGGTGTAAACCAAATAGACAGGGTGCACTTGCTTGTGGGAATAACTTGGTTCAGTCAAACCAAAAGCAAATGAACTTTCATCAACTTTGTGTATTAAGTTTTTTGCTTACCTACACTTATACAGACATCGCTGCTGCGTTTTTAAACAGGTAGCGATAGGTATCCCTTCAATTAATAGCTTCGGAGGTGGCCTCTGCAATCTGAAAAACGAGTAGAGAAATATACAAAAAAGTCATGCGTTGAATATTAAAATTTAGATCCGCTAAGGTCTCCAAATGTGTAGAGCACTTTTGCAAGTCGTCAAGAGGAATAAAAGGAAATTAAATACGATGAAAATATAACTTAACCTATAAGCGAAGAAGACCAACCTGCATAGTTGTAGGGGGTTAGGGTTTATCGCTCCATTGACAATAAACGTTTCAATCGCCCCTAATTCTAACGTACCCATAAACGATTGCTTGTCGATTTGAAAAAGTATAAATCCAAACACAATCCAAACGATGAAACTACGGAGCGGCGGCTGAAAAATGCAAATATCAACCTTACATGTCAAATGGCTAAGGTCACGGCGGATTATAACCGACAAACGCTGATCTCCCGGCTGATCGGCTGAAAGGTGCAGATTACGCGAACCGCGGGTTCGCTCAAAAAAGCAAAGCAAAGAAAACGTTTTCTTTGCTTTTTTGAGCGAACCGCGGTTCGCGTAATCCATCAAACGTTCCAATTGCTATATTCGTGACCAACAAACGATAAGACACCGTAATGAGTGAAAAAAAATTGAATATTAAAAATCAACCGGCTAACTTTTTGCCAAAATTTATTTTCGATTTAATTTAAAAACTACAATCCAACAAACGATTTTATCTACAGTAGAGCGTCGATTATCCGAATCAATTGGGACCGGGTGCCTTTCGGATAATCGAAATTTCGGATAACCGAACAGCAATATTCCGTGGGCGAAAAAAACGTCAATTCTTTCGAAATGATGAAATTTATATATGTATACATATTATAACATATATTTAACTACAATGAACATCAATAGGTTATTATCACAAGTACATTTTAGTGAACTGAAAACATGTAATCATCGTATCATTCAATGATACAGAACAAAGTTAGATATGTATGTCTTTAGAAAATAATCAACATTCTTATATATTTGAGTTCTTACATCTGTTTATTTTTGAAAAAGTCGACGATTTTCCAATAAACCAAATCACCATTCGGATAATTGACGTTTCGGATAAAGCAAATCGCCATTCGGATAATCGACGTTTCGGATAACTGACGTTCGGATAATCGACGCTCTACTCTAACAATAAACGACCAACAAACGATTCGTGAAGTTTTTTTTTTTCGAAAGTCGAAATTTTCCGGCTAACTTCACGGAGGTGAATTTCAGGCCCATGTGAATGCAGCCTGACTGCGATGGGTATGAATCTAGTTCCTTGCGTATAGGGAATTCTAGTAAAGACTCTAGAATATTGGACAAGTTACTAGATTTCAAGTTTCTCGTCATGGATTTTCATACTTCGTGGTGATATAGTACCTTTCAAGTTTTAATGATCACATTTCGTTCCGCTTGTTATCGTTACGTGATACTATCATTATCATGTATGATGTAATTTGATATGAGAATTATGAGAAAATAAAACTGAAATTAAGATGAGCTTTGAGATTGAAATATTCGGTTCTATAGCGAATGGAAATTAACAGTCAGTTATTCATGGCAAATCAAGTTTTTAGGTTATGAGGGCTCAGGATGTGTAAAGTACGCAATAAAAATACATAAAATCCGATAAAATCCATAGTTTCCGCAATCGTGAGTGAACGTCCTAGACCATATTCTACGTCTAAATCGAATAAAGCATGCGATTTTGTATTTTTTTTTTTTTTTTTAACCAACAGATATATGGCATAAACGCCGATGTCCCGACCGCGCGTGATTTTGTATTGGACAAATTTTCTGTTGTATCAGGGTTATATATTGTCATGACTTAGATGCTAACCATTGTGCTAAATATTATCCGATGAGACAATGGTGGGTGGATGTGAGGGTCGGAAGAACAGAAACTTTCGGAGAAACTCTCCTCAGTTGAGAGACGGATTGAATAATTTTGTTTCGAGAGCCCGATGAATCACGAATAAGAATGTAAAAGACACGAACGATAGGTCTACGACACTTATATGTTATTGTTTCTGATTTGTTACTATTCTCGTTTCTATAAAACGTAGGTCTCCCTCAAAAGTTGACATTTTCATAGAATTTATAGTCCGATTTACATGTTCTATTTGGCGTTTTATTTATCAGAAGTGTAAGTGACTCATGATTTCTAGCTATGAATTCGTCTTCTCACAGGTATTCCGTCAAAAATTGACGCTTTTCTGTGGGTCTATCGCATTCGGTCCATACGATCGGTCTGATTCTTCGATTCCTGGAACTGTGACTTATTATTTACATCTATGATCCCCCCTTCCAGAATTATTGTGTCCTTTTGATTCTTTAGATATACAGGGTGAATTCCTAACGACTCGTTGATCTGAAGTTGGCTAGAATCGTGAGACAAGCTTTCAGACATTTCTGAACCAAAGTGTTCGAATGCTCATTTTTCGATTCTAGCCAACTTCAGATCAACGACTACTCGTTAGGAATTCACCCTGTATAGTATGTCTGCCTTACAATTAGGTGCGGTTATTCTTTGTTCGAAATGTATTGACAGGCGATCTCCACGGCGTAATTTATTTGTTGATTTGTAGACCGATCTTCTTAGCCAGGTAAGGTGATCTCTTGCTCAGTTTTATAGCAATACCTTCATGGTAACAATATTTACTGAGTGTTAACGCTTTGAGGGTACCGTTTTTATCTATTGGTCAGTTATGTAGTGTGTTTTGATTATTGGCAAACATGATTTTACTATTATCGTAAACTAAGATTATTTATTTTATCATTGCACCTACCTGGGATTTAACGATATAAATAACAACTGGCGATCATGTTTTTTTTCTTACATCGGGGCGCAAAACGGGACTTCGCGCCCGAGGGCCGAAAAGATCTGTTTTGCGCCCGCTCAAGAGGTATGAAAAGAGGCATTTTGCGACCGGTTGTGAGAAAAGTGGCATTTACACTGTAAAAAATGCGCGGATTCTATAGTAGTGCATCCCGTTTGAAGTCAAAATACCCCGTTTGGTGTCGAATTCAACACTAATCAGAGTAAATTTAGAAAAAACAACACCGATCGGTGGTAATTCTACACAGAACGGGGTGGACCACTATAGAATTCTTCGCTGTGTTGAAATGGTGTTGAATTCTAACCACAATCAACACCACATTTTTTACAGTGTATGCCGACCAGGTGTTAAGAAAAAAATCGTGTGCATTACGGGCGCAAGACTATTTTCACGAGTGTGATTGCAGCACACTCGCCTTCGGCTCGTGCTGAAAATTTCACACTCGAAAAATACACTCGTCAAAAGAATTAAAGCATCACCCATTTTTTGGCTGAAAAATTGGCCATATTCAAAGTGCCATAACTTCGTGTGAAATGTTCGCAGAGGAGGGGTAAAAAACGCATTTTGAAGCTTGGAGCCTTGGCTTCCGAAAACATTTTTTCAAATTTACCCAGCGCCATTTTGTTTTTGAGTTTTGGCCTCGTAAAGACACTTGTGTCACTTTGTCAAGTGATAGTGTAAAGTTTGAGGTCATGCACGGGGAGGAGGAATTTTGTGACCGAAATTCGAAATCGGTCGATTTCGGTCGATGTAGTGCTTTTTTCAACTTCGGATATCTCGGTTCACGAAAACCGTACAACAATATCGTAAGGGGGTCATTTTGAAGGGAAAGCTTCGAACTTTCACGTCCATTTTTTTTTTTTTTTTCATCGAATTTTGAACCATTTATGCTTGGTTGAAAAAGGTAGTCAAATTCAACGGTTTACTGAACACGTTTTTTTGTGATAAAAATTAGGGGAAGGGGTTGAATCGGGGCGGAATTCGATTTTCCTTGGCAGCAAATTGAAGTCGATACTTCCACCTTCAAAATGAGTTTTTGTTCACCCTTTTCCGATAATCGGGTCGTTTTTAATGGCCGCTCAAAGTTTTTTCGACGTTTTTTGTTGAAAAGTTGAATAACTTTGCGAAAAAAAATCCGAGAGTGGATATCAAAAATGCATTTTGCAGAGAAAACCTGCGCCTACAAGATGGCCGATTTCGAATTTCGGTCACAAAATTCCTCCTCCCCGTGCATGACCTCAAACTTACACTATCACTTGACAAAGTGACACAAGTGTCTTTACGAGGCCAAAACTCAAAAACAAAATGGCGCTGGGCAAATTTGAAAAAATGTTTTCGGAAGCCAAGGCTCCAAGCTTCAAAATGCGTTTTTTACCCCTCCTCTGCGAACATTTCAAACGAAGTTATGGCACTTTGAATATGGCCAATTTTTCAGCCGAAAAATGGGTGATGCTTTAATTCTTTTGACGAGTGTAGTTCATTGCGCCCTTGATACACAATGTACTATTAATTCGACGGTGTCCCACCGTAATAGGCTGGTAATAAATTTTGACAATCTTGAAATGCGTAAGATGACTTTTTTCACAATAACGTAAGTTCGATAAAAATGAACAAAGTGCAAAAGTGAGGCGGAAATCTTGAATAACACTGCCATTGTTTGTATTTTCAGATTTTTCTTTTCGCAGAATGAAGTATAGAAAAACTTTACCAGGAAAATACATATTTGGCATACACTTTCCACTTTCCCTAAACCGTCCCTAAAAAATTCGTCTAAATCTCGACTCATGAATGCATAGGGAGCTGTCCACGTCAATTCACCTAGCCTCCAGACCTCACCATCTTTGATTTGATCCTTGATTTTTTATGTCGTTGTTCTGGCTCTGAGACAGTTTTCTAAATTTTTCAAGAATTTTTGAACTTACAAGAGTTATGGGGCTGTCTACTTCAATTTACCTAGCCTCCGGGCCTTACCATCTTTGATTTGATCCTTGATTTCTTTATGTCGTTGTTCTGGCTCTGCGACAATTTTCTAAAATTTTCAAGAATTTTTAATTCAACCTTACGAGAGTTATGGGGCTGTCCACGTCAATTCACCTAGCCTCCAGACCTCACCATCTTTGATTCGATCCTTGATTTTTTATGTCATTGTTCTGGCTCTGAGACAATTTTCTACATTTTTCAAGAAATTTTAAATCAACCTTACGAGAGTTATGATTTTTTACAATCAAAAAAGACTAATCCGTTTTAGCCAAAAAGCTCATCGCTTTTTTGCGTAAGGCACGATCGTACAGTGCTAGTTTGTTTTGTAATAGTGTTCAAAATCCCCCAAGAATTTCAAAATTTTGATTCGAAGCCAATAGACCGTATTCCAAGGACCGCTCTCGTAACTTCAAAATTGAGGAAGCTAGCGACCGCGGTTTTTAAACCGCAAGTCGGATCGAGTCTACAATGAAATTTGGAGTAAAAAAAGTATCCTCTGCCAATTTCATCAAAATTGGTTCAACGGTCTGGCTGATAGCGTGTTTACAAGCAACTTCAACGATTTGACATCGAGACGCAGGTGCCGGAAAAATTCTCAAAAATTCTCAAAATTTTGATTCGTGATCAGGAAGCTGTATTCCAAAGCTCGCTGTTGTATGTTCAAAATCGACAAAGTTAGCAATCGCCATTTTTGAACCGGAAGTCGCATCGGGTACACAAGAAAATTTTGACATCTGCAGGGTGAAAACAGTCTTCAATACAAATTTCATCAAAATTGGTTCAACGGTCTGGCTGATAGCGTGTTTACAAGCAACTTCAACGATTTGACATCGAGAAGCAGGTGCCGGAAAAATCCTCAAAAATTCTCAAAATTTTGATTCGTGATTAGGAGGCTGTATTCCAAAGCTTGCTATTGTATCTTCAAAATTGACAAAGTTAGCAAACGCCATTTCTGAACCGGAAGTCGGATCGGGTACACAATGAAATTCTGACATCTTCAGGGCAAAAGAAGTATCCTCTGCGAATTTCATCAGAATCGGTTTAGCGGTGTGGCAGATAGCGGGTTTACAAGGAACTTCAACGATTTGACACTGAGACGCAAGTGCCGGAAAAATCCTCAAAAATTCTCAAAATTTTGATTCTTGATCACGAGGCTGTATTCAAAAGCTCGCTATTGTATCTTCAAAATTGACAAAGTTAGCAAACGCCATTTCTGAACCGGAAGTCGGATCGGGTACACAATGAAATTCTGACATCTTCAGGGCAAAAGAAGTATCCTCTGCAAATTTCATCAGAATCGGTTTAGCGGTGTGGCAGATAGCGGGTTTACAAGCAACTTCAACGATTTGACACTGAGACGCAGGTGCCGGAAAAATCCTCAAAAATTCTCAAAATTTTGATTCGAGATCACGAGGCTGTATTCCAAAGCTCGCTTTTGTATCTTCAAAATTGACAAAGTTAGCAAACGCCATTTCTGAACCGGAAGTCGGATCGGGTACACAACGAAATTCTGACATCTTCAGGGTAAAAGAAGTATCCTCTGCAAATTTCATCAGGATCGGTTCAGCAGTTTGGATGATAGCGGGTTTACAAGAAATGGGGGGGTCACATACACCACTCTTGAAAATGCTCGAAAACGACTACCCAGGTGCCAAAACGTGCTCCCTACATGATTCCAGAACTTTTACTCGATCCGACGTTTTTCGCGATGGCGAATGTATAAGGCACTCCGTTTTCTACGATCGTGCCTAAAAAACCATTTTGTAAAATCTAAAAAAAAATTACAAAAATTAAGTCGATGACGAACAGTAGCCCCCCGATTAAAAAAATATTGAGAGAATCTTTCTCCTATTTCGTTGCCTATTTTTCTGACTTTTTATCACTTCTTTATATTTTTCTTTACCTACTCAAAAAATTTATAGAAAAAAAGCTACAACTACTTTCGTGACAATAAATGCAACATTTTTTGCTCGATGACATTGTTTTATTTTCATTTTTTATTTCCAAATAATATTGTCGCATTTGTAAGTGGTAAAAGTAGTAGCGATTTTTCGAACAAAATTTCTAATTCGAAGAAGAAAAATAGAAAAATGATTTTTTTTTTATTGTTATTTGATAGAAAAAACAGAATAACTAATTCTTACATTTTTGAAAGCAGAAGGGCGTTCTACGACCTACGTGATCCATAAAATTTCTGTGCATTATTTCAGATCTTACAAAATGGTCCTTTTTTTCAGTGGTAAAAAATCATAACTCAAAAAGTGTAGGTCAAAATAATAAGAAAAAAATTTAGAGAAAGATTTTAGAGCTAGAACAACAGCATAACGAATCAAGGATGAATCGAAGTAGGTGAATTGATGTGGACAGCCTCATTTTTATTATACACCTTTTTCTTTCGTCACCAGCTTAATATTTAGGGGGTGTATATTAGCATTGAAAATGCTTCCGTCTTCGGGGCAATAGTGCACCACTGGTTCAGTATAGGGGTCCAGATACTCAATGTCACGATAAAGTGTCACACGAAAGCGTTACGCTGGTTGAGCACTAATGAGTTGGTGGGTGAAGATAGCCATCAATTCTGAGGTTCAACGGTTGCGGAACAATTGAAAAAATATGTAGTATATTTTTATGTCGAACGTAAAAGTGAAGTTTTGATCCCAAACCTAAAAGTGAAGTTCGTGGAGCGGATGTGAGAGAACTCTGAGTGGTCTACGTAAAGAAGTCTAACGGTGCTTCGGGAGGATGTGTGAAAAAACTCTGAGCCGTCTACGTCAAGCACTCTGACGGTTGCGAAAAATATTCTTAAAGGAAATTTTCCGGGTGTCTAACTGTCAGGGAAATCTGGAAAACTGGGAAATGTCAGGGATTTCGCACACGTATATCTGGAATTTTTCCATTTTTTTCCTCTCCATTTTGATAGCTGTAAGATGTTGAATAGAAAAGAGCGGACAAAATTTCTTATATCACAATGTGGCCAAATTGAATTGAGAGAAGAAATTTAGTATTTTAATACACATAGAGGTTATCGATCTCGTCGAGTCAATTGAAGGTAGATATGTAGAAGAAAAACGGACTCCTTCTGGTTTTTAACGTTTCGGCGCTCGGGTTGTCGCCCTCAACAGAAAACAACTGTTTATTTTGGAAAGAGAAAAAGACTTTGGAGTCACTCGATAAAAATGGAGAGTTAGGTCAGATATAAAATGTTGGAAGTCAGAATTAAAAATAGTTGGCAACGTCCGTGACAGACTAACGAGACGAGTGTACCGCGACCGTTAGAATGAGGTGTCTACTAAGAGGTGGGAAGGAAACCGATAGGAGTTACCGAGCTAGTTGTCGCAAATGCCTCATAACAGAGGACCAATACAACCAAACCACATATATATGAGGATATTTAAGACACACTTTTAGATTTTAGCTTTTGGAATAAGAGACCGTATGGGGCATGTAGCTTCATTGCGTCCTCTTGTTTATTTAAAGAGCGGGTTGTTTGAAGATGAATGTGGATCATTTCTGAAGTCAAACGTTTACCCAATACAGGCTCTTTATCCAGGATTTTGACTTTATCCCAGTCGAAGGTGTGTTTAAACTGTGTGTGGTGTTGGCAAATGACAGAATGTTCCTTAGGGTCTTTATCTATATGAAAAAAAATTTGCCTTCAACAAAAAATATTTCTTCAAAAATACCTACCAACAAAAATTCGTCTTCAACAAAATTCAACCTTCAAAAATGTTTCCTACAAAAAGAATTGATATCAGATACAACTGCCAAGCACAACACATGAAAATTGAATTCAAGTAAATGGCATTGTGCCCGTTCGCTCGCTACGCTCGCTCACTCGGTTGGTTTTTCATAATTATTGTTAAACAAAATTGAAGGAAAAAAAATTTGGAGGAAAAAGTTTAGGGAGTGGTACTTGACGGGCCATCGTATCAGTGTATAAAAATGTCACGTGAAGAACTGAATGAATACTCCTGCACTTTCCCAGACCTGGCCCGCCAAGTACCACTCCCTAAACTTTTTCCTCCAAATTTTTTTTCCTTCAATTTTGTTTAACAATAATTATGAAAAACCAACCGAGTGAGCGAGCGTAGCGAGCGAACGAGCACAATGCCATTTACTTGAATTTAATTTTCATGTGTTGTGCTTGGCAGTTGTATCTGATATCAATTCTTTTTGTAGGAAACATTTTTGAAGGTCGAATTTTGTTGAAGACAAATTTTTGTTGGTAGGTATTTTTGAAGAAATATTTTTTGTTGAAGGCAAATTTTTTTTCATAGATTTTTTGTAGGTAGACCACAGTAATTAATGTACTTGGCGAAAGGTTTTTGCACCAGAGGTGCTTTTTGGGGGGATATCACTACTTTTTGCAGAATTTCGATTCAGTAGCTGTTAAGGATGTATAGGCTATACAATCTCAACCAAAAGTGAGTCTCGTCGTCAATATTGAGTACTTCGAGATGAGATAAAAATCGGAAAAAAATCAACCACAATCAAGATGATAAGATTATCCATTTTCAATAATAATAATGCCCAAAAGTTATCAACAAATTGTTTAAACAAATCATTGTTTAACAAATTTCCTGGTGAGGTTATTTTTTTTCATGTCAAATGAATTCGTTAATCTTTCTGAATACACGTGAATTTTTTCAGAATTTTGTCACTTTTTTTAAATTTCCGTTTTCGATTTTGAAAAATGGAGAAAAAAAATCTGAATTTCGGATATGTTATTTTTGAAACGATGTAGATTACAATTCCGAAGTTTCCGGAGCGTGGAACCAATAGTTTTGTAAATACAGCCTTTAGAAATTTCGGAAAACGGAAATTTCAAAAAAGTGACAAAATTCTGAAAAAATTCATATGTATTCAGAAAGATGAACGAATTCATTTGACATGAAAAAAAAATAACGTCACCAGGAAATTTGTTAAACAATGATTTGTTTAAACATTTTGTTGATAACTTTTGGGCATTATTATTATTGAAAATAAACACTCTTATCATCTTGATTGTGGTTGATTTTTTTCCAATTTTTATCTCATCTCGAAGTACTCAATATTGACGACGAGACTCACTTTTGGTTGAGATTGTATGGCCTATACATCCTTAATTAGTCTCGTACGCTACGCTCACTCGATAGGGTTTCTGATGTTCCTCACTCGCCACACTAATTCGGTTGTCAGTATTTTCACATTCATTTCTTTGTATATTACCTAGTACGCAGTCGTTGCACAGAATACTTGTATCAGTGTTTGATTTTAGGTAGAAAACATGTACCGAGAATGTGATAATAATTAAGGTAATACTGAAGGTTCCCGTTTTTAAGGGGAGACTTCGATGAAATTTTGGGCAATAATAGGTTTTTTAGTTTTTAAAATATTAAAAAGAGGAGGACAAGTCCGCTGAGTAATTTTGAAATTATGGTGGTATGGGGTGCGAGTAAAAAAAATTCAAGCCTCCTGCGGTGAAAGTGTAGACGCAGGGAATTTTAGTAGCAGTGGGCAAAATCTTCTTCGCAAGGTTCCTTGCACTTACACTTTCATTGCAGAAGGCAGAAATTTTTTTTCACCGTCTATACTACCATTACTCAAAAACTGCTGAAATGATTTTTTTAATATCACATCTGATAGCGACTTTCAAAATTTAACCAAAGTCTGCCCTTAAGTGAATACGGCGGCCGGATGAATACATTTAGAATTGTCCAACAATGAACTTCAGCATAAGTGGAAATCCGTATCCTGCCATGCTACAGTATAATGTTTTATGATCTACACAAATAATAATAGTATGGAAATATCAAAATCAATGAATAACTATCGATAAACACTCAATGAAGTCTTCCGAGATAGTACTTCTGTCATTATATTGCATGGCAAGATTTGTCCATTCCATCCGTTCCACCAAGGTATTCTTATCGTCAGAATCCGATGATTTGACGTCGTGTGACTCGAGTCCTCCAAGAGCTGTTTCGTAACGTCAAAATTGAAAGCTATAGTCATCGAAGAAAACCTCCGGACCATACTGCAGCGTACACATTTTCTCTGCAAAGCTAGAACTAGGCGCGAAAATATATAACCAAAAAAATTGAACGATTGTTCATATCAATAAGTTCTGCGGAAACAGACGTGTTCGGTGGACAGTTTATAACCGAAACGTAACTCATGAAACCGTGTAGGAAATGTGTAAGGAGCTCTATAACCGCCTTCAAGCGTATTCTGAGTTACGCCCGCTCTAGACTGTCCGCCAAGATATACGTCTGTTATTCCGTAGGACTCGTTGCATATCGATATATCGCTCGTCCCAATTAATATTTTTACACAAGACAGAGCATGATGCGAACGTTCAACATCGTAGAGTATTATTTCAATTCAATTACAATATAGCCCGATCAATCCCATAGGTTATGTATTACCAAATTTCAATGACTTTATCTCATTCTCTTAGAAATCATATATCCACTTCAGTGGAGAATCAGAAATTTCATTGTTTCTCATCCTATCATAAATAAGTCGTCAATAACGTCACATCATCATAATATGCTCAGCGGTAACAATAATTAACATACGCGAATTCGTAATAAAAACTCTTGTTGACCGCTTCGTCAACCTAGCAGAACCTAACCTCTATCTATCGGAATTCGTGGCCGGAGATTATTACTAACAAAGAGGACCGAGGTGATGTCAATAGGCTCGGTTAGGGTGATCATGAAGTTATCATTGCTAGTATTCCTGTTCCTGAGATAGTGGAGTCGTTTCGTGATTAGACTCTCAAAGAAAGATGGAGGATAACTATTCATGCGTAAAAACGATCTAACTAACTCCAGGTTTTCAGAGTGAAATATGTGGGTGAGAGGAATTGCATTTAGTATTTTATACACCTCAGGGATATAAACGGCGGTTTATTGCCCTGTTCCAGCCGAAAAAACCGCTTTATTTCCCTTTGGTGTATAAAATATCGTATGCACCACAGGGCAAACGTTGTTTTAGACTCGTGCGATTGTAATCCTCGGCTTCGCCTCGGAATACAACCTCGCACTCGTCGAAAACAACCTTTACCGCCCTAGGTGCATAATATACTATTA
>JAEUYN010001332.1:48707-61557 GCA_018257835.1 Euura lappo | reverse complement strand
ACTGAAGATTCCCGTTTTTAAGGGGAGACTTCGATGAAATTTTGAGAAAAAATAGGTTTTTTACGTCTTGAAACATTGAAAAGAGGTGTATGAAAGAGTCCGTCCAGTACTTTTGAAATTATGGCAGTATGGGGTGCGGGAAAGAAAATGCAAGCTTCCTGCGGTGAAAGTGCAGACGCAAGGAATTTTGGCAGCGGCGAGGAAAATCTTCTTCACACGGTTTCTTGCGTTTACACCTTCATCGCAGAAGGCTGAACTTTTTTTTCACTAGCACTACTCAAAAACTGCTGGATCGATTTTTTTTATACGACGTCTGATAGCGATTTTCAAAATTTCACCGAAGTCTCCCCTCAAGGGAATACGTTGGCCGGATGAATACGTTAAGAATTGTCCGACAATGAACTTCAGCTCAAGTGAAAATCTGTATCCTGCCATGCCATAGCCAGTATGATGTTTTTATGATCTCCTACAAAAATAATAATTGTGTGCAAGAACATGAAAATCAATGAATAACTATCGATAAACACTCAATGAAGTCTTCCGATATAGTACTTCTGTTATTAGATTGCATGGCAGGATTCGTCCGTTGCATGCGGTCCACCAAGGTATTCTTCTTATCGTCAGAATCCGATGATTTGATGTCAAGTGACTCGAGTGCTCCGAAAGCTGTTCCGCAACGTTAAAATTGGAAGCTAAGTCATTGAAGAAAACCTACGGAGCATACTGCAGTGTACACATTTTCTCTGTGGAGCTAGAAATAGGCGTGCGAAAATATACCTAACCAAAACAATTGAACGATTGTTCATATCGACAAGTTCTGAGGTAACACACCGGTCATGAAACCGTGTAGGAAACGTGTACGGGGCACTATAATCGCCTTGAAGCGTATTCTGAGTTACGTCTGCTCTAGAATGTCCACCGAGATATACGTCTGTTATTCCTTAGGACTCGTCGCATATCAATAGATCGCTCGTCCAAATGAATATTTTTACACAAGACACAGCATGATACCAACGTTGAACATCGTATAGTATTATTCCATTTCAATTGCAATATAGCACGGTCAATCCCGTCTGGTTATGTACCAAATTTCAGATTTCAATGACTGTCGCATTCTCTTAGAAATCATGGATCTCCAAGTACATGGGTAGATCTACGTAGTGTTTCAAATTGATCTAATGTAACGTCCAAATTCTTGTTAGATCTATATGAATATTCAGCCAGATATTGCTAGATCTACTTCAGATCTAATTAGATCCGAAACGAGAATAACATCTCGTAATATTGCAGCAGAACGTTGTTACTGATTAAAGCCAAGTAGATGTATTGGAGACCGGAGCAAAATGATCCCTCTAAAGGAAAAATTATTATAAGGTCTAAGGTAAACTGTTTGCTTTAGGAATCCAAACATAGGAGCCATGCATTGTACCATTCTCCGGCTACGTTGCTGTTTTCTTTTAGATTTTATGCGTAGGTACGATTGCGACAAATTTTACAAAAGTGTACCAGTGATAAAGCATCATTTTGCCCCATAGGGCAGGACGGAATGGTCCCTTAAATTCAGTATAAAAAACTATGTACATCTAGGCTTAAAAGTTCAATATTCAGTAACAAACTGTTTTTTCAAGCGAATCATGTCGCGTGTCTAATGGCATAAGGACGTAAGCGACATTATACGACTTTTTGCTGTTCGTAACGGCAAAAGGTGATATTTTTTTTTTATATTTGGGATAAAAATCCGAAGATTTGTTCATAAACATTGAAATTTAATATTGGGTCAATTAAAAGCAGAAGGTCGTAACCACCATTTTTTTTCTAATAGGCGCTTACGTCCTTCTGCTTTTACCTTGTTTTTTTTTTTCTATGAATTTTCGAAACGTTGTCGATTTTGATTTTTCTTTGCGTTTCACGAGTTTTACAGCTATTTGAAAAAATCATGAAAAATGAAAAAAACTGGCGCTTGCGACCTTCTGCTTTGTAAATACCAATATTTTTCATCGATTTTTTTTAAATCGTCGTTCTTTCAATTTATCTTTGCGATTTACGAGTTTTTACAGCTATTTGAAAAAATCATTCAAAATCATGAAAAAAAAATAATACGACGTTTTGCCTTTACGTTGTTTTTATCATTAAAATTCGAGCCCTTAATTCTATCTTAGGCGCACTTTGGACTCAATTTCGACAACTTGCAGTATTTTTGCCATCGGTTAGGTCAGGTTGGGTTAGATTGGATTCATTGGAAGTTAATTTTCTTGATTAATTATCCGAATTTTCATATATTTATCCCAATACCATATTGTAGCTCACACTATGAGAACCGTCAGTCTCAGATATCTTGACGGTTCTAGCTCTGAAAGCTATGTGTTATTTATCTGTGCTGTATGGTTAATGTTTATCCTTTGAAGTTGCATCGCCCAAGTGCTGACAGTTCTCAGCTAACTTCAGAATAATACCATTCTGACAGAACACTGATATATATAGATATCATCATATCAGAACACTGATATATATACATATATATCAGTGTGACAGAAGCTCTGACAGTTCTCGGCTCACTTCAGACTCAGTTTTGACAGCTGGCGGTATTTTCGCCGGGATTTTCGCCATCGGTTAGGTCAGTTTATATTTATTAGAAATTAATTTTATGCAGTTTAATCATCAGCGTCGCAGTTGTCAGGTTAGATTTATTAGGAGTTATTTTTTTACAGTTTCGTCATCAGAGTCGCAATTTTTACCATCGCAGATTTCAATCGCAGTCTCTTTCACGCATCGCAGTTCATTCTTGGCGGTTTGCGAACCTTTGGTAATTCGCAGTTTCTCTATCACATCGCAGTTCATTTTTCTGCTCGGTTAGGTCAGGTTTTGCAGTGACAGTTCTGAAAGGTGTCGAACACTCGAACGATGACCAAAAAGCCATGCGTCGTCATCGCCCAGTCCTTACTCTCTTGTTACTAGGCACCGCAGCGCCTCCTAGCGCCCATTATCAATATCAGGGTGGCGCGAATATTTAAAACTGAATAACGTCGGTTAACGTCCTGGCGGAAATGAGGCTTATTTCCTTATAAGATTTCGTCTAAATTTGTAACGACAGAAAAAAAATGAAGGAAAAAATTGTGGCGTTATTCCTACAACTCTGCGACGGCTTCATCGTTGTTTTTTTCTCTCTGTCGTCCGTATTTCTTGGTCTGACGATAAATTCGTCAATTTGAAAATATTTTCCCGGCTAGTTGATCGGCCTGAGGACGTAGAGGGGTTCCGTTTTACGTTGACGATGTTATACCGAAGCCATAGCGTGTCCGGTAGCGTCGCGTCGCGTTGCAGCGTAACGTGACGTAAACGAGTTTCGGTTGGCGGGTTGAACAGCTCGCGAGCCGCAACGCGGCCAACCAGATAGACGATAACGGAATCCATCCACGTCTCCTCGCCTTTGTGCGCGACTCGAAGCCACGCGGGGTATCGTTCGGCGTTTTTTTGCCAGAAACAGAGACATCAGAGCCACAGCCGCCGAAGAATCATTGCAGCGGTTATGGCTCGACCTTGAAGTCGAGGACGTGCTCCATGCGCTTCACCAACTGGCACAGATTTCAGTACCGGAAAACAAAAACCTGGTTTATACATAGATTTATCGGTTCTGGAAACAACGGCACTAACGTAACGTCATCGCTGCGATTCTCGAGTCACTCCCTTCTCCTACTTCACTAGATGCACACTATGTAAGTGCAATTAACGCGCTGATTCTATCGCGCGATACTCGCGGCGCCATTCGTTGCAATTATGTAGTTCACCTTAGAGAACCGCTAACCCGCTGACTTCAGTCAATCGCATTCGGTTTTTTTTTCGGATTTAACCCTATAGAAGCAAACTTGAAAAATGAAGTTGTGCCGTTTTGCGAAGCACATTTTGGTAGTTTCATTGATTTTTCACCAACTAGACTTCGATGAAATTGAATTTTCTCTCCATCATTACTTTTCCTATTGAAAAAAGGAAAGATTCATGCAGATGAGTCCGTACTTCACGGGTTAAAACTACGGAAAATTTGATATAGGAAAATGTAGGCGAACATTGGAGTCTCTGCAAAATACAGGATTTGGTTGGTCGCCTCCATCTTGAGTGCCTTTTTCTCGCAAAGTAGAATTTCCCAAAGATTCTAATGCAATTATTGATGTCACATGTTGATAATGATGGAAAAAAACGTGTCAGGTATCGCTTTTTGGTGAAGTATTTTGGAGAGACCTCTAGAGAGTCGAGTAGAAATGGGTAGAAATTGGCAGGACTCTGTTCCACAGGGACTCTAGTCAATACAAATTCAACTGAGGGGCTACATTCTCTTCCACTTTATGTTTGCGAATAATTTTTCTGTTAGTTGGCGATTTAATGAACCGATTTCGTCGGATTATTGTCTGATTTTTCTGTGATTATACGCTGCGATTTCAAGTGATTTCACTATTCGTAGCCAATTTTATTGTTATTTCAAGCAAGTGTAGGGATTTATAACGACTTTGTTAATTCGTCAGCACTCGCGCTATGAGACTTTATCTCACGCTCAATTTCAAATTCATACCTCACAGTAATTCGAGTTTAAATGACTGGTCGGAATTTTTTTCTATCTTCGTGGAATTTCATCCTCTTCGCTATTACGATACTGCCAAACTTTGTTGAAGCTCTAATTAGATCGAGTGAAATATAATAATCGCAGTGAGTTAGATTTGAGTTTTTCTCATCGCAGGATCTCAAATTTCACCGCGTTCGTTTGAAAAAAAATATCTCAACCATTGGATACTATTCTGGATTAAAATAGTGGAACAAGTTTCGATTCTGAAAGAAACCCTCTCAATTTGAACAACCAAACAAGCAAATCAACAATCAGAAATTCAAAATGGAGAAAAGGAGATCCCGTACTGAAAAAGTTCACGTCATAAATGTCATGAAAAAGTAGGAAATTAATCATGTGATAAATTGTAGGCTCATATGAATGATTTCAGGTTCACGTTTATCACGTGATTTATCTTATGATTTTTCATGTGATTTCTTACATGGTCTATTCTTTCGTGGTGAAATGCATACTCAATTTCATAATTTATCATATGATTTGTTACATGATAACATTTCACGATGTAAAATGAAAAAAAAAAGTTGAACGTGGGCCGGGATAGAACCGACCGAGCTACGACTTTTTGAAATTGAACAAGTTTTATTTTCAATTGCGTATATACAGAAGTACAGGATTTGCAGCATCATAATTGACAGCCCGGTGGCCTTAAATTATATACAGATAATGTTTACAATTTTTCAAGGACTTAAGATATCGTGTGGTATGAGATTGGGAGTTGGGAAAAAAGAATAGCAAGAACCCAGTGTCGTAATGGTTACAGAAAGAGTAATTATAGCTAAATGAGATGGGTGAACATATTGAGGCGGGTGATGAGGTGATCTTAAGGCTAGAGGTTTAATCCGGGTTAATTCCTCGTAGAAATCCCTTATTTTCAGATTTCGCCCATTTTGAATGGGTGAACGGATTTGTCTTGCGGAGTTGGATATTGTCATGTTGCTTCGCGGAGTTGTTAAAGTTAACAGTAAGCTTTTTAATCAAGTCTGGGATACTCGGTATGTTAACAATGGGCGTGCTTGTAGCCAATCTGAGGCATTTGTTTTGAGTGATTTGGAGTTTATTGAGGTGGCAATTTGCTGCATTGTGCCAGATGGGGCATGCGTGAAGAAGAGTAGGTCGAATAATGACTGTGTACAGCATGATTTTCATTGAGTTGTTTAGATACGATCATTGGCATAGGTTATAGAGGCGAGACAGTTCAGCTTTGGCACTCCCGTTGATTCGGTCGATATGCTCATTGTCAGCCCAGAGAAGTTTTTTGTCAATAGTCGATCCAAGGTAATTAACCGTCTTTGCAAACCTGATGACTTTGCCTTTGATAACAATCTCGGCGGAGGGGATTTTTTGCAGAGGTGAAAAGAATAGCTTTCGTTTTCTGCGGGTTTTATTACATTCAATAGTAACAAAATTGTGGTGTTGAAATTGCGAGGTCAATGCACACCAAACGGTGTCAGAAGAAAATACACTGGGTTTTGCACTGAACGGTGTGATCTTTTCGGCCTCCGAAACAGTGTTTTCCCGTGTAGTGAAAAAAGAAATGAATAAATTAGGTTGAGTTTTTGCTTTTTATTGCCATTTCCGGTGTTATAGGCTATCCCTAACTTGCTTTTCAGTACGGATGTCAATTAAAACGCATATTGAGTTCGCTGTAAGTTTTT
Organism: Euura lappo; assembly: GCA_018257835.1. Classification (NCBI taxonomy): domain Eukaryota; kingdom Metazoa; phylum Arthropoda; class Insecta; order Hymenoptera; family Tenthredinidae; genus Euura; species Euura lappo. Next base: position 55,290 of record JAEUYN010001332.1, on the reverse strand, counting down.
TCGCTTCTTTAAGAGCTGGACGGGGTTTGAACCCGGAACGTTCGCAGCTGTTCGTATTACTAGTCGCACGCTTCATTTTTTCCTTGTCACGATCGCCAACATATGTGTGTCATCTTCGCAGGCTTGTATTGAAAATACTCTTTAGCACTGTGCGATGAGTACAAACTGATCAAGCTGTTCAAGCTTTGATATTCTGTTTGTAAATTTCTGTTCGCCGTTCATCAACTCACACCGAATCTCTGCCGTATTCTTGTTGACTTGAACTTGAACCTATCTTGCGGTTTGATTATTGAAGTTTTTTTTTTTTGGCAAAGTTGGTTGGAGAAAAACAACACCGGTCGTAGAAACGATAATAACTGACTACCAAGCGGTGGCTCGTGGTGTGAATAATTAATAACAGGTCAACGCTTTTTACAACCCAGTTGTTTAAATTTTGTTGGGGCCTCTCGGATTCCATAGAAAAGTTCCTCAATTTTATATTAAACAGCATAAATTGGATCATGGCTGGCGATATCTCGTGAACATCCAGTTTTTTTACAGATCGAAAAGAATCCGATCGAAGAAGTGTCCAAGAAAATCTACTGGAACCTTGTGTGTTCATTTCATCGCTTACCATTTCAACACAAGAACAAGATGAAAATTCAATTGGACTTCCACTGTTCTCCGTTTTGTTTCGGGAGTACGTGGAGCTTGTTCTTCGTCAACTTTGTATGCAACGCCGGATTTCGGCCTAGGTCCGCGAGGCTCGGGCCTAGGGGCGCCAGCGCAAAGGGACGCCGTGTCATGCATTTTTTTTTCTGTCAGTGTCTCTTTTGATCAGAAAACTTACAGCTATTCGATTTTACATGATCTTAATATTATTTTCGTCCTACCTTCCTTGAAAACGCGTCTTTCCATACATGCGAAGCTGGTGGAATCAATGTACTATTTCTTGATGTCTTTTAATACATGCATGTATTAAAATAATGTTATATAAGTGCTATAGAACCTTTTTTGCAACACTTGCATGGGAAATTCGATTTCGCGCACCGCGGAAAGTGCGCGAAGCGGTCGATTACTGCGCTGGGCGGAGAGCGTGAAATATTACAGCAGACGACGGTTTTAGCGTTGAATAATATTCATTATTCCAGTTTCGGTCTCAGCGAGACTCTGTTAGCTAGCGCCATCGGACGGGATACTTGGTAACTACGATCGCGTGCGCTGCTCTCTATACGCCACGCTCAGGTTAGAGTGCGAGCGCCGCGGCGGCGAAATCGAACTACCCATTGCAAGGGGTTACAAAAAGTATGGTGTGCAACGCGTGCCGGTTGTCGATCCCCGAATCGTGCGAGCATGTCGACACTCGTCTGCGGCTCGTGACAAATCGCCTGCGACTCGTGCGCCATACTCTCACTCATCGAGAATCGCCAACTTCCCGCACGAGTTGTACAATATACTATTTTCCTTCATAACTGTGTTCATTCAACATTCTTTTATGCTTTTGTTCATGATATATTTCGATTTGGAGCATGAAGAAAATTACTTACAGCTTATGCTTCATGGAAAGAATAGTACATTGTTTATCAAGGGTGCAAAGGACTATTTTTCGAGTGTGTAATTTTGCAGTACGAGCCGAAGGGCAGTGTACTGCAAGTACACTCGCCAAAATAGCCTTGCGCCCGTGATGCACACGATTTTTTCCTCAATACCTGGTCTGCAGAAATGCCTTTTTTCTCACACCCGGTCGCAAAATGCGAGTTTTTATACCTCTGGAGCGGGCAGGAAAACAGTCACTTTTCCGCCCGAGGGCCGAAAAGTCCCGTTTTGCGCCCGCTTACTCGGTCTGAAAAGAGGCATTTCTGCAGACCTGGTGTTAAGAAAAAAATCGTGTGCATCACGGCCGCAAGGCTATTTTGACGAGTGTGATTGCAGCACAGTCACCTTCGGCTCGTGCTGCAAATTTCACACTCGAAAAATAGTTCTCTGCCGCCTTGATACACAATGTACTATTTCAGACCGAGTGAGCGGGCGCAAAACAGCACTTTCCGTCCGTGGGCCGAAAAGATCTGTTTTGCGCCCGCTTAAGAGGTATGAAAAGTGGCATTTTGCGACTGGAAGTGCGAAAAAAACTTGCCTAACAGGGGCGCCCCAAAGTTGCGGGCCTAGGGCGGCAAAAGGTAAGAATCTGGCGTTTATATGATCGTAAATATTATAGGATATGTGAAACAGTTTTGAGGTTCTAATTACAGTGTATACATTTTACAAGCATATATTTTATTCAATTATGGGAAAAGCCTAGCCCGATGTAACTAGAGAATAAGAAAATTCGTATTACGTACAATTTTTCTCAACTTATAATGGAAGAAATAATAAATTTTCACAGGCTCGATTCTCAGGATTTCCCAATTCACCTCTTGTGGTGGCATGCTGTCACCATGGGGACACGTTATTTGCCTTATGCAATGAATCTGTCGGGTTCTGACCACCTCTCACCTATGTAGATTATTTGAACCGTAAACCAGTAGTACACTATGTCGTTTCGCTTCAGATTAGCCGAGGGGTTCGTGTAAATCCATTCACCGCCTACTGGTTCGGATATAACTGGTCCTTCGATACTCCCAGGTTCGCCAGCTGGATCAGACACATTTCGTTGGATAAAAATTTCGTCGGAAAGTGACAAGCGCAATGGCCAGTTAAATCATTTGTATGTCTTTACCTACAATCTGCTTGTTTAGTTTTCCATGAAACGCAAAACTCTGCAGGATGCCGGAAACGTTACGGAGTGTTACTTGAAATCCTCCAGAACTCATCAGTTGGACACTACTTGGAATTTTAAGGATAGGCCGAACAATAGGTGCAACTCGCCTGCCACCCTCAACACCCACGAAAATATTCGCAGCGGATACCGCAGCAAGGAAAATAACTATTATCATCGTTGAAGTTTGTCCAGTATATCAAGTAGACTGATGAAGAAAATATAGAGTTAAGAGGCAACTAGTTCGCGTTGATTCAGGCGAGTGATGAAGGCAGGAGAATGGAGCAGCTTTTATACAAAAAGTGTGTCGATGCGCAGGGGAGTTTGGAATCTATCATGGTCAATGATAACTGCTCGTAGACCAATCAGGATGTTCGGAATCGCACGACAAACAGTCGTTATCACGTAGTGGATAACAATAGCTGCGGTGAGCATCCGGTTGTTGGGCACGATTTGCACGACCCGATGCGTTTATGATCACGAAATAGATTCTGGTTTATTGTAGGTATAAAACAAATACAGAAGCGAAATAAGTTCGTAGGTAGAACTTTGAGTGAATCGATAACTTTAGATTCGAATCTTTATTCAAATCGATTTTCAATCAAGTGGATTTTGGGTCCTTCTTCGGATTTCCGGTGTCACCAATGTTCAATTAATTCTATTTGAATGATAAAATTTCGAAGATGTATAATTGTGAACAGTGAACGAGCGTCGTCGAAATGAATGTTTTCATAACAATCGCATGAAACGCGGAATCGCCTAGTAGTTTAGCGGGCGAAAGCTGCCGAATAAATTTGTTTTCACATCATTGATCAATGATCCAAATTGCTGGCATTGCCATCTCGGAGCCGGAATTACCTCTCGAGGTAGAAATTTTACACTTTTGAGCGGGCTATACCATTTCTGGACAGAGATTTTCTCATTTCGGAGTGCAAAAGTGGTATCACTCGTCCAGAAGGAAGAAAATTCTGCCCGGTGCTGGTGTAGCGTGCTGAAATTACCTTTTTCTGGCGCGCCATATCATTCTGGGCAAATATTTCCCTATTTTTGGTGCGTCATACCAAATCTGGTCTGAAACTACCTTTCTCTGGGAGTGAAGAACTCCAACCGGATTCAACTTCCAAGGGTCATGGTTTTTTTAGATTGAAAAAAAAATATGGCGTGTGACTAGGGACGATTGTTGATTTGCCACTCGTGTGATTGCTGACAGGCTTCGTACTCTTCTCAATCCCAAAGTTTCGTCCATTAACTGTTACACGATATACAATTTATCGAATTTCGACGCCGAAAATATCCCAAAGGCACATGATTTTGCCAGCCGCATATTTGATGGCCAATAGTATATTTCTCATTCGTAAATAATAATCAGGGAAGATTGCTGCATCGTCTATTTATTCAGCGGGGGGCCAGACCAGCTTCTTGTTTCAATATGAGAATATACAGACAGGGCCGGCGATCCCCCTATGGTTTTGGTGGAGTACTCCATACCTTAGAATTAAGCAGGTATGGAAATCCATACCTCAAAATCTTGGCTCACTTTTATTTCCATAAAAATAAAATGTATAAGTGGACGTGGCAACCAATCGCCACGACGATACATTATTCCACAACTTTGTTCCATATCCTGTTTGTTATCAGTAATGTATTCCAAAGAATCTCGCGCAAAATACTGAAAGTGATTAAACCGCAGTTTACAGCTACGATTTACAGCAGTTCCTATCTGCACTTTCATGTGCATCTCACATGGCGTCGAGGTCACTTTGAATGCTGTTTCATAAGTAAATATTTTTTACGGCACAGGCATTGAACGGCACTTGACGGCACGAAAGGAGACGTTTCAAAGATGTCGTCCATTAATTGTTACACGATATACAATTCATCGAATTTCGACGGCGAAAATATCCCAAAGGCACATGATTTTGCCAGCCGCATACTTGATGGCCAATAGTATATTTTTCATTCGTAAATAATAATCGGGGAAGATTGCTGCATCGTGTATTTATTCAGCGGTGGGCCAGACCAGCTTCTTGTTTCAATATGAGAATATATACAGACAGGGCCGGCGATCCCCCTATGGTTTTGGTGGAGTACTCCATGCCTTAGAATTAGGCAGGTATGCAAGTGCATACCTCAGAATCTTGACTCACTTTTATTTCCATAAAAATAAAATGTACAAGTGGACGTGGCAACCAATCGCCACGACGATACATTATTCCTCAACTTTGTTCCATATCCTGTTTATTATCAGTTATGTATTCCAAAGAATCACGCGCAGAACACTGAAAGTGATTAAACCGCAGTTTACAGCTACGATTTACAGCAGTTCCTATCTGCACGTTCATGTGCATCTCACGACTCTCACGTGGCGTCGAAGTGACTTTTAATGCCTTTTCATCAATAAATATTTTTTACGGCACAGGCATTAAACGGCACTTGACGGCACGAAAAGAGACGTTTCAAAGATGTCGTCCATTAATTGTTACACGATATACAATTCATCGAATTTCGACGTCGAAAATATCCCAAAGGCACATGATTTTGCCAGCCGCATATTTGATGGCCAATAGTATATTTTTCATTCGTAAATAATAATCGGGGAAGATTGCATCGTGTATTTATTCAGCGGTGGGCCAGACCAGCTTCTTGTTTCAATATGAGAATATACAGAGAGGGCCGGCGATCCCGCTATGGTTTTGGTGGAGCACCAAAACCATATTTTTGGTGGAAATCCATACCTCAGAATCTTGGGTCACTTTCCATAAAAATAAAATGTACAAGTGGACGTGGCAACCGATCGCCACGATAATACATTATTCCACAACTTTGTTCCATATCCTGTTTGTTATCAGTTATGTATTCCAAAGAATCACGCGCAAAACACTGAAAGTGATTAAACCGCAGTTTACAGCTACGACTTACAGCACTTCCTACATGCACTTTTATGTGCTTCTCACGTGACGACGAGGTGACTTTTAATGCCTTTTTCTTAATAAATTTGTTTTTTTTACGGCACAGTCATTAAAACGGCACTTTACGGCACGAAAAGAGACGTTTCAAAGATGTTATGAATATAGAGTGATTCAGAATTCGTGACGAATCTTCGAGGGTCATTCTTAGGTGCTCAAAGTGCCACATTACGCATCGAAAACAGGGATACACAATAAGTATTCAGCGAGTTCTATATTTTTCGGACGCCCCCTCCCCGCAATATATACGAATAGCACTCCACGCCTGGGAAAATCTTACTTCGCCGGCCCTTTTATTTGTACACCTCTCGAGTCCGCGCATGCGCAGTGGCAGGCTACTGAAAATTTCCTGGTGGAAATCTATGAATGAACCTATATGGTTTTCCTATAGGAATTTCGAACTGGAAATCTACTGGATTCTACGAATTTCAACATGGATTCCTATAAATATCCATGTGAACTACTATGTGTATTGAAAATATGCAGGTGGATATTCAAAATATAATCCAATACACATAGGATTTTACCTGGATATTTATATGAATCCATGTTAAAATTCATAGAATCCAGTGGATTTACAGTTCGAAATTCCTATACGAAGACCATATAGGTTCATCCATAGATTTCCACTTGTAAATTTTCAGTAGGGCAGTCAAGTGTCGGATTATTCTACAATTCCACCTAACCTCAAAACGCGTAGATCATACTCTTGTTATATAAAGTATCGTGTGAAACGAGGAGGCAACGGTCTTTCCGGCTCGCGTATTTGCAATACTGGTCTACGACTTGTATTGGAGACTTAAATTACGCTCGGCATGAAAAGACCGAGTTTACCTCCTTGTTACACAATGTACTATTTTTTTTTTTTTTTTTTTTTTTTTTT
>JAEUYN010001332.1:0-48607 GCA_018257835.1 Euura lappo | reverse complement strand
GCGTATTTGCAATGCTCGTCTACGACTTGTATTGCAGACTTACGCTCGGCATGAAAAGACCGAGTTTGCCTCCTTGTTACACAATGTACTATTTTTTGTTGAAAATGTATATTTGGCATTTGCCAGGGGAACGACCATCCAGCTTGTGACATCACTCGAGCCAGACTGTTTCGGAAGGAAAATTTCACAACCGTTGTAGGAGGGAGGGGTCTTTTCCCGGCTTGAGGATGGGGATGACCTTTGCTATTTTCCGGTTGGTGGGGAAGTACTCGAGTTTAATGCAGGCGTTAAAGATGTTAGTGATCAAGACGATAGCTTTTCTCGAAAGGTTTTTTTAGGACGATGTTTGTTGTGAAGGTTGTCGTGTCCAGGGGCTGACGAGTTTCTAAGATTGGCTAGTAGTTTGGCCACCTCATGAGGTGAGGTGACTCGAGGTAGGTGGTAGGTCTGTGAGGTTATAGGTTAGACAGAATTGTTGGAATCGTTCGATTTCCGCGTTGATTTTTTGGTTGTGAGATGTACTGCCGTTGCTTAGGGAGTTGGAATGGATTGCGGCAAATTGACTGCAGAGGAGATTAGCCTTGTCTGATTGGGATACGATAAGGATGTCCGATGCTGGGTCTTTCAGAGGAGGTAGGTTGTGAGTTTTAGGGTTACTGAAGTTTCTTGCGAGCCTCCATATGGAGTTGTCTTTTCGATTTATTTTGGCGAGTTTCCCAGCCCAGACTCTTTGCCTCGAGATGGCTAACTCAGATTTGATTTGCTTGGTGAGGGAATTGAAATTGCCTTTGTTTGCTCTCAATCGTGTATTTAGCCAGAGAGTTGCTGTTCCCGATTTTTTGTGCGGATCAAGGTTTGGATTTCGAGGGGGATTTCCGGGAGAGGGAAGCTCGTTTCGAGGTTCGGAGCTAGCTGTTGGCGGGTAGTAGATGCAATCGCGCCCGTTATGGCTTCAATTGCTTCGTTGATTTTGGATTGGGTGGCGAGGTTTGGGGCGGCGCACATTGGTCCGGAACTGGCTAAAACGCGCGCATAATGAATATTGTACAATAACTTTGCAATCAAAAGTGATAGAGAGTTGATTAAAAAACCAAATTGAAGCCTAAATAAGCCGTTGTAATATGAGTTGTCAACAAGGGTTGTGAGATTATTTGCAACAAAGATATTGACGCTCGAAGATCAGCAATGAAAGTAGACGTTTTTCAATTATTTCATAAAATGAATTTATTGATTAAATTGGTTTATAAATTATCATATGACAAATCAAATGGCCGAAAATACAAATTTCATGAAAAGTTGAACAATATACTATATGTACACAGAAAAATACAAATTTCATGAAAAGTTAAACAATAGACTATATGTACGAAATTTGAACTGTTTCATTTTCTTCGAACTCAGGCTCATCATCTCGGTCTTTTCCTAACTCTTTCGATAACGATTTAACTTCTTCAGGTAATTCACGTATAGGAGCTTGTTTTTTCGACGGGGCTCGTAACTGCGTTATATAAGGGCCAGAGGTGATGAGATGTACGACATGTTATGAATGACCGAGAAAGTTGCAGAAATATTGCCCTCCAACACTGCGGGCAATGTGCAGCGAACCTGAGCATCACGCACCGACCGCGCTTTGCGCGCAGAATTTCGATTTCTTTGAAATCTTCTTTCATAATCTTTGAAAATCATTTATTCCTAATGTAGCAAAAAGTAGCAAATGAAATTTGGTAGGTATGTTGAAGAAGGATAGTAGTTCAAAATGCGGAAATTCCCAAAGTAGAACCTCGTAAATCTAAAAAGTTCTAGACTGTGCAAGCTTGATCATTTAAATTACATTTGGAGAAAACAGCCTATCTTTGACCTACAAATAATTATTGATAGAATTAATATAATCAAGTTCAATAGGAACCAAAATGAACAGTAATGACGTATCTTTGAAGAGGGAAACGAAGTAAATAGGTGCAAGTAATAGAAAAAAAATCCGGTCGATTATTATCAAACGAAAGTTAACAAGAGTAGAAGACATTAAAATAAATCGAAAAACGCTCCTGTGCGTCGATTGTGGCATGAACACAACGTGACTGATGGCCATATTGAGGTTCGATTCTGGCTCGTTGAAGTATCTATATTTGTTAAAAAAAAATATACTTTGAATACGGGGGTATTCAAAAAACATTGGTTTTTTCCCATTATGCGCGCGTTTTAGGCAGTTTCGGACCAATGTGCGGCGGTGGGTATGTTATGATCCAGTTCGGTGCGAAAGGATTGCCAGTTCATTTTGCTGAAGTTAGGTTTATACGATTCAGGTTCGGGGACGTGGTTTATGGCTAGGTTGGATCTCACCGGGAGGTAGTCCGAGGGAGAGGTCATCAGGGTGTGTATATCGTAGATTAGTTCGGGAACGTTCGTAATAATCAGGTCCAGGGTGCTACGAGACAACTTTGATTTCACTGGTATGTAGGTAGGGTCCGGAGGAGCGAGTAGGAATAGATCGGAGGTGTCCATAAGGTTCCTTAATTAATACGGTCCCTGGCGCGTTTTTCTTTGTACAGCCCCATGAGAGGTGCTTTGCGTTGAAATCTCCGGTAACCAGCGAAGTTTTCGTAAAGCTGAGATCGTTTCTCTTGCCATAACGTTTTAAGGAGGATTAATGCAATCAAGTTGATCGGCGTATTGCTACGGGTTATGGAGATTCCAACTATTTCAGTGAGACTCGGTCGAAGTTTCATTATAGGTAGGATAATCTTATTGTACGGGATATTAGTCTTGATGATAATGGCGACACCTCCGCCTACTTTGCCTAGTCTATCCTCTCTGATGATGTTGTAGCCTGGGATTCTAACTGAGAGTTTAGGGTTGTATCAACGTTTCTGCAGTTAGGAAGGCTATGTCGATGTTATTGTCAGTGATTATTTGGTACAGAAATGAAAATGAATTCTTGACCTCCGTGTATGTTGTAAAGGTAATTTATTGGATATCAGGTCAATAAAAGCGTCGAAGTGTTGACGTTTCGGTCCTGCTGAGGACCCTCCTCAGAACATTATTTATTACAACTGTTTTAAGAAAAATGAATGAAAAAAATTAAAAAATTTATAAGGGCATTGAACATTGAACATAGCATTGACCCAAAAGTACCCTTAACTTAAAGTTAACATTCAAACTAAGCAAACCTAACCTAGAAGCAACGTACCTTAGGAATTGATAATTTTAGTTTAATTAGATAAAAAGGCTGGAATCACAGAGTGACATGGTAAAAAAAAGGTATTCACGTGCATAGATCACTCTTAGCAATCCTCATCTCCCAATTCTCCATCCCTAAAGAATATTCGAGAATAAGAACAAGTTGACAGTTGGAATCGACCAACAGTGGGAATGGACCAACTGTCAACTTGTTCTTATTCTCGAATATTCTTTAAGGGTGGAGAATTGGAAGATGAGGATTGCTGAGAGTGATCTATGCACGTGAATACCTTTTTTTTACCATGTCACTCTGTCTCTCCAGCCTTCTTATCTAATTAAACTAATGAATTATCACTTTCTAAGGTACGTTGCTTCTAGGTTATGTTGCTCAGTTTGAATGTCAACTTTAAGTTAAGGGTACTTTTTGTTCAATGCCATGTTCAATGTTCAATGCCCTTATACATTTTATTAATTTTTTTATTTTTTTTTCTTAAAACAGTTGTAATGAATAATGTTCTGAGGAGGGTCCTCATCAGGACCGAAACGTCAACACTTCGACGCTTTTATTGACCTGATATCCAAGTAATTACCTTGACATTATTCGGTACAGTTCTTCGATGTGAGCTTTGACACTTTGGATGTTCAATGTTGAGAGTTTAAAATGATCGGCTGATGTGTTCATTTTCGTTCGAATAGATGGGCGAAATTAGAAACTACATTGATTTTATTAATAGGCGAGGGGGCCGCGTTGAGTAGTTGTATCATTTCACGGAGGTCTGATAGTATATCAAAGATATTAAGGCTAATAACAAGTTCGTTGTGAATTGTATTGAACTCAGAAAGGGCTGACATTATGTTATGGAACGAGGGATCGTTAACTGTGTTGTTGTTGTTGCTCACTAGTGCTGTTGTAGATGATCTTGGAGTCGCCTTGGCTGCGTCAGAATAGGTGTACTTGTTCACCGGGGCGGGAACGATAGGGATAGACGAGCCGATCCTGGTGTTTACCTCTGGGGGATTATCCTGGCTGTTGATCGTATTGCGCTATTTAGGCGCTGTTCATTTCAAGGTTGCGGCCTTGTTGATGAATTTTCGCCGCGCCGGGCAAAGGCGGAAGCTCGCTGCGTGTTCTCCATTGCAGTTGGCACAGTGGGGAACCGTGTCTGGACATTCTTGGATAGCATGTTTTTTACCACATCGGAAGCATTTGAGAGTAATGTTGCAGTATCTGCTGGTGTGACCAAACCCCTGACAGTTGTAGCATTGGGTGATATTGGTGCATGGATTGAATTTTTCCGGTGTGAATGTATGGTACATCACTGTTTCAATGTCTTTCAGCGTGTTTAAGATAGTCTCTGGGGACGTCGTGATCAGGAATACTGGAGGTTTTATTTTGTTACCGTCTTGGCTGTTTTTTTCAAATTGTTTGATGTGTGAGATCTTAATTGATTTGCTCAGCTCTTCAGCGATGTCGGTCGGAGCCATACTTTGCGGTAGTCCGTAGAGAATGAATCCACGTGGCAAATCCTCTTTGAATGCATAGGAGTGGAACTCAGCTTCCAGAGTTTTCAAGTGTTGGACACACAGCTGATAGTCGGATTTGGTAGTGAGTTGGATTTGTGTCGCGTTTTCCGTGAATTTTAGTTTGAATTGGTTAGTGCACAGATGTTTCAAAGAGTCAGTCAAGTTTTTTACGTCCGCGATCGCTGTTTCGATAACGATCGGTGGAATTTTTGTCTTCTTGGCCTCAGTAGGACTGGCGATTTCAATTATTTCCGGAGCGTCTGCGCTCGCAGGACAAACTGTTTTCAGTAGGCACTGCTTTTGCCACAGTAGGTTTAATCACTTCGGTTTTTGAGCCATCCTGGGAAAAAAAATCTATATCTAATCATATCCAATTATATATAACTGACCAGACATGATTATATCCGAAAAATGGTCTCGACTAATCATGTATGGTCATATATGGAGTCAGATATGGACAGATATGTTCAGATACGAACGTTGTGCGTGAATTCGGATCTAAAAATTGTAATTCCATTAGATATGATGAACCAAATGTAACGGCGTTTACCAGATGAAGGCATATTGTGTGCTCAGATATAAACAGATATAACCGTGATAATAATCCCAAACTAAATATATCGCTCCATGCATGATCTATACCTGCCGATGCTAACCATACATGTTTATGTCTGATTACCCTGGTGAAAATAATTTCTACGCCAAACTACGAAAATTTTCTACGCCCAAAGTAGAGGATTTCGGACTTTTCGTAGTTTGCTTTTACGCCAGATTCTGTACAGTGTAGTAGTTTTTCGTAGATAGTTGTAGAATGAAATTCGATGTCTATATGAATTGTCGTTTCTATATATTCATAGTTTATCGTAGTTCCTCGTAGTTTTTTCGTAGATAGTTGTAGAAGCCAGTTTTGGGATTGTACCTGGATCCTACCCGTACCGCAATTTAATAAACGATGCGATTCCATAGTAATTCGACCTATTTTTAGAAAAATTCTACTCAACGTTGATGGAATTAATGAATTTAAAAAAAAAAAAAGACACCCCCAGAAGGATTTGAACCCAGCTCACTCTTAGGGGTCACCCATCCAAGTACTGACCGCGTCGAATGTTGCTTAACCTCGGTGATCCCCAGATGTATGGTCTTCAACTCGCACAAATTCATCTCCTTACAGTACTTGACATTTTCTGGCAAGATGAAGTTAGTCACTGACATGGAACTTCAACTGAATATTTGAAAAGCTTTGTCACGTTAAGCTTCATATTCTGCCAGCTTTTCGTAGAAAATCATACATTATACTAATTTTGCGTAGAAATTCGTACTATTTAACAAACAATCACCAAAGTTCAATCAAATTCCTCCGGCAATTATACTTTTCACTTTTGTTGTAGAAAATTGTAAATTATCGTAATTTTTGTAGTTTTATACTTGCAATCTACGTAACAAGATTCTCATACATTTCAGTCGTAAATTTCTATAAATGTTCGTAGATATTCATAGTTTGTGCAATTCTTATCTACAATACTCCTTAAAAATCTACGAAAAATTATTCGGGTTGATCACGGTCGTAGATTTTCGTAAACTTTCGTAGATATTTGTAGTAAAGATATTCTGTTGCTCGAAAAATGTAAATTTTCATAATTAATCGTGAAATTTCGTAGTTTTCTACTTCCGGAACTACGAAAGACTAGAAAAAATTACTTAATAATATTGCAAGCAATTCCGATTTTTTAAACATTTCTACGATTTGAAAGTTTTTGTAGTTTGACGTGAAAATTATTTCTACCAGGGATATTCCGTTTTCGGGAAACTGTAGATTTTTGTAATTGTTCATGAAAATCCGTAGTTTTCTACTTCCAAAACTATGAAAAACTACGACAAATTACGACAAGAACGTTCAGCTTCATTCCGTTTGTAGATTTTCGTAGATTCCCGTAGATACTTGTAGAACTGATATTCCGTTGTGGGAAAAATGTAGATTTTCGTAATTGTTCATGAAAATCCGTAGCTTTCTACTTCCAAAACTACGAACAACTACGACAAATTACGAAAAATTACGAATTATTACGAAAAACCTCGTTTTTCTACGCATTTTTGCGCTTCGGTATTTTTCGTAGTTTGGCGTAGAAATTATTTTCACCAGGGTAGACATGAACCATTTTTCGTCAGCAAATTGATTCATATTTGATCATGTATGGATACATATATAATCAGATATATTCATGCATGTACTGGTATATCATGAGATAGAATTACATATAACTCCATGTATGATCATGCATCGGCCTATGTTAGCCATATACGATCATATCTGATCATATATAGGCCAATATTTAATCAGATAGGAGTTGATACGTGACCGGATATCTGGTTATATCTACTCATGTATCGGCTCAAACTAGTTGCATTCAACCATGTCTGGTCATATATGAAGCCATATCAATCCATACATGAACAGATATCGGTTCATATCTGATCATTTATAGACTCATATATAATGATGTATGGTTATATATACAATCATATATAATTAGATATGATTAGTTGTAATTAGTTATGATTAGATATGAACTTTTTTTCCCGGGATGGGCTGTCTGTTGTTGTGGTGGGTTAGTCTTGATTTTGGAGTCATTAACTGATGGATTGTTGCCACTAATGGGCGGTTTTGTCGGCGACATGCATGGGCGTTTGTTCAGTCTCGTTGGGGGAGACAGTGGTTTTGTTATGTTTATGGATTTATCACTTATTTTTTATTGCTTCATGTTTTTTGAGGATAATGACGTTTTAGGCTGACTGCCGGCACTGATGGTTTTGCTACGCGTGTTAGCAGAAATTGGTGATTTAAGCTGAGACTGTTTGATAAGGATTCCCGTAGTACGAATACTCTGGCGAGCTTTGATCGCAGGCAGGAACACACATGCGTTGATCACAACGGGTCAAAGCGAACTGGACCGAGCTACGACGCTTCATGTAATAGTTATACAGTCTTAGACTTGTGAACCTCAGCCCTTACAAAGGAACTCCAAATCAACTTCCAATCACACCGAAGCTTATGGACCTAAGACTGTGAGTACCTTACATCCGAGGGCGTAGCTCAAACGGTGGCGTGTCTGCTTCCAAATTCAACGGTCGCCAGTTCGATCCCGGTCCAGGTTCAACTTGATTTCTTTTTCCATCATAAAATATCATCATGTAACAAGTCATATGATACATTATGAAATTAAGTATCCATTTTACCACGGAAGAATAGACCATGTAAGGAATCACATGATAAATCATAAGATAAATCACGTGATAAATGTGGACTTGAAATCTTTCATAAGAGCATGCGATTTAACACATAATTAATTTCATACTTTTTCATGCCATTTATGACGTGAACTTTTTCAGTAGGGTCCTAATGCATAACGGATTAATAATGGAATTTCAATGTCTGTAAAAAAGGTCGAATTACTAGACGAAACCTAGACACAATATTTCGTGGATATCAATCGTCGTCCAATGTGGAAAATTTGCTACGCTGGCAGCTGATAAGTGATAATTATTTCAAGCCTTTGTACACATAAATTATGTTTCCATAATCTGAAATCATGCATCTTATCGATTTCGTAATACCTAAGTAGCCCCTAGAATTTAGTGTGAATAAGATATCGGTATAGACCCTAGAAGAATGCGAATCGATGGCCAAAAGTGAGTATAAACAATAAATTATATCGGCTTAATTGTTTAGTTGAAGAATTCACGATGCTTTTTATCCAATTGCGAATTGCGATGAGAGTATAGCGATGGGTTAGGGCGTCGACCTGAAGAGAAACCGTTGATCGAATCGCGACGTGATTATAAGAGATGAACCTGTGATAATTCATGTGCTCGAATCCTCGGTGTAAAATCGTCTCATGGGCAGAAAATGATTTGACCTAGACAATATTAGTGACGATTATGAAAGAAGATATGAGACTTTTAATGACGTGATAATGTTCTCGAAATTCCTTGTGAGGCCTGATGCAGAATCCGTGTCACGAGGACTGCATAGCGCAAACTGCTTTCTAGTTTTGTATCGATGACGGTTTTAATTCGATTGCAAGACGTGTTAGCAGAGCAGTGAGATCCACCTAGATATCGTTGTTTCTAATTTTTAGAAAACCATTCTATGTAGGTACGTACAAAGTTTTGTAACCGATGCACGCGTCAAAAAATTCTACGGCACTAAAAGCCTTTCTTTTAACTAACCTCATCGATTCCAACGCATGTTTCGGCCGGGTCAGTGGCTCAACGGAATAACTAACTCCTGCCAATTATTCACCCAACTAAATTCGAGGACTTGCATAGGTTTCACTTATCTTCGTGCACATGCATTTTTCATTCAATTCAAGCTTTTTTATGCCCATTGCAATGTTGAATAAAGACACCGCGCAAATTTCAGCACAAAATATCTAAAATAGTGGGAATTCTACTAATTGATCTAGTTCTTCCTTTTTGTTATCGTGGAATAACTGCTACGATTCTGAATATTTTTCAATCAAATTTGGACCATGCACTCAGTTCAACATCCCGAACAATCGATGTGTCAGATTTTTCTACTTAAAGCTCAAATTACCGTTTTCAACCTCAAAATCTGAACTTCGAAGCTAAATAGCTCCTACAATTTTGAATATTTTCGTTCGAAATTTGGTGGACACGCTCATTTGGCCCTTTCGAAAAAGCTGATTTTTCAGTTTTCCGATATCTCGCCTCGTATCGAATCTACTCAATCGGTGGACTGTGCAAGTATTTACTTCCGGCCTCTGACTTTTCGAGACTCGAAGCAGCATTCGAAAAGAAAATCTTCAGTCTTCTGAGACAAATACTTGCTTCTTGTAGCCACTTATCGTTGAAAACGATCCTCAGCAAGGGCCCATTATATGATTCGTGACTCGGTACTCTAAGAAGAGGCCTAATTGATTACGTCTTTTAACAGTTTTAAAAGCACAAGCCTAACCCCAACCGGAGCTCAATGCCAAGGTGTAACCGAGTGAGTAGCCTAAGTCATGACAATCTAAGCAATGCTGTCTCGATTGGACGCGGTTTACATTCGTGGCACGTTGGCTTCTTCGTTTTTCAATCCATAGCCTACTACAGTCCGCGTTTCCATAAATGGATAACGGTTCAACGACACATTCGTATTTCCTTTTTTGAATATATATATGTATACATTCTCGACACAATATAAACCTAAGCCTTGCTAAATAGCGTCCGTAAAAAAATTAATTACATCGTGGTGGATTCGTTGAGATGACATAAGAAATTCATTGATTCTAAAAAACACGTGGGATATTAACCATTGACAAAGAAGAAAATGTGAAAAAGCATCGTGGTTGAGTCATGGCTTGAATAATACCGTAGGATAACAGTTTATTATTATTTTTATTTTCTATTTCTTACATCTGTTAGGTAAAGAGTAGGAGATGGGAAAATTTTTCGCGTTACGTGTTTCGATATCGATAGCCGTTTGCGTTAAGTATGCAGAAGTGGACGCTTGACGAAGGTGGAGGCCGACAGGAAGCTGCCAACTATAACGGTACCTTCAGCGTGGCTCTGCACTTAAATACTCTTCGTACATTCCTGTACAATATGTATACATAAGAGGTGTTTATAGTGTTATGATTTATACCTGAGTGTATGAGTGTGCTAACGTTTGTTACAACTTCGTACAGTAATTTATGGATCATCATATCTCGACGAGCTGTTGCAATTGAAGAAACTAAAGCAGATACTACAACGAATTTCACGGCATTTTCAAAGTGACGTCAATGACGATGGAGTCAATTTTGTTTTGTGTTTCTCATATTTTACACAAATTATGCATGAGATCCTGAATACTGCAGGCTGGCCATTCAACAAAGAATAAAGAATATAAGTTTTTACAAAATTGAAAAATCAGAAACTCTGAAGTATCCTTAGTCATACTGTTCAAAACATTTTTGCAAAAACACGAAAACTTTTCAAAGAGTCGTAAAGCATCGACAATAATTCACTCAGGACATTCTTTCACCTCTCAAAATGATTATCAGAGAAATCCTTATACCGTGTGAAAACGGGAAAAAATCGAGATGATTCTTCCGTCCATGACGTCAGCCGGAAATTTTTCTCAAATGTAGACTGTGATTCGGTCGATGCTCCAAATTATTTGGACATTGATCTCTAACTAAGATGAAAAAAAAGTCTCTACGGTACCGATATAAGGCAACGGTATTTCTTTCGGATCGAAATTATACAGGAGGCTGTTAAAACCAACTGCATCTAATACCCTCAGCCACTTGCATTCCAGAGGCTTTAATACCTCGCCCCTTCATCGACAGCAGTAAAAAGGAGTACCTGGAGACTCAGCTGACTCATTTCCGTGTTCCTCCGAGAAACTGCAGGACCCTGGGTCGAATTGGCATCAGGATTGCCTGAAAAGGTTGAAACACAAAAAAAAAAGAACTGCAGAGTCCAGCTGATGACCCGAAGAAGATGATAATAAGTTGAGAAATCGTAATACGAAGAAGTATTTCTTACAGGCAGCTGAGCTACAAGGCAAAAATGGGGTCACCTGAACGGGCGCTGAAGGTAAACCACTGCTGCGCGCAGGCCTACAGACTTGTCGAACAATTTCAACCGTTCGCGCAGATCCGTTCACATTCTCAGGTGACTAATTCATCGGATTAATTCACGGCACCTTTTGTACTTCGAATGGGTTATTTATAGTTTGGTAATAAGTCTTGAAAATGCGGAATCGGTTAACGATTTAATTAGCGATAATGACACACAATACAAAAGTAGAAAATAAAAAAATCATCTAAGTAATCCTACAATCCCATTTATAGTTCGACGACTTCGAAGCTAAATAGCTTCAAAGTTCATTGAACAGTATGTAGCTATGTAATACCCAATTTAGTGGGACTTACGGTGACCCAATTCCGAACTAATTGTAAGAACGACCTCGGCCAGCAAAAGGTATGTAAAATCGAATAAACAAACGAAGATAAGAGTAAGAATGTTGATATAATAAACGAAAAATATGTTTTGTGAGATGAAATGTCTTCAGGCGATGAATGAGTAGTTGATAAAAAACAAAGGTTTGAGTAGGAAATTAGACGTTGAACGATCTCTGAAGACAATGAGCGAATTAAAGAGACAATGAAGTTGATGCAAATATACTCGAATGAACAGACCAGAGACTGTGAATTAGTGATCAGAATTACGCGTTACGTAAGACAAATAGTTACGTTCATATGTTGTACCCTGTGTTTCTGTGGCCGCAATCGTTGACTCCATTCGCAACGACAACAAAAGAAAAGGAATAAAAATCGATCAATCGAATAGAGCCGATAAACAGCCTCGATCAAATATGGAAGCGTCGAAGTGACCCACGGCTAGACACACGTGACGTAGTGTCGATAACACGTTTCTTGAGGCGGATGTAGACTCACTAAGGCCTTGTCATCTCGCATGACTATCCAAGCTCGTGGATTCAGTCGAACTATGTAAAATTTGTCAATATTTGGAACGACCGGGCTCAAATTGCTCGATGAAGAACCGTCCACTTCTGTGACATTCACGGGTCGACTGTACCCGAAGTCCTCGCAGAGTTTTATCAGCGTCTTGTCATCTTGATCGTTTGGCAACGCCCCACCAGGATAGCATTTCGAGTGCCAAACGCCGTTCGACCTTTGAATAACCTCGCCGTAACCGGGTCTGAAATGATTCATCGAGAGAAGTTAAGTCATGGTTGGTATATGTGAGAGGTAGAGATACTCACGGATCGTACGAAAAGCTCCTCAGACTTTGACAGTGCTTTTCGTCCTCCCCCGACGCGCAGTCGTCATAACCGTCGCAGACGAAGTCAGCAGGAACGCAGATTTTTCCACTGAAAAATATCGAGGGAAGTTGAGACTGAGTTCATTGAATCCGGGCGAGGTTCTCTCACCTTTGATCGCACTGAAAGCTTGCGTCCTTGCAGAGACAGGAATCAGAGCTTTCGTCCGTTTTATCAAAGCAATGTCGTCTACCATCGCAGATTAGTTCGGGTGCTGTGAGCTTGAGGTAAGCGGCACACGTGCAGTTCCTAGGTTCGTCGGTTCCGTCAGAGCAATCTTTGTTACCGTCACAGAAGGAGGACTTCGGGACACACTGACCACTCTCACACCGCAGCTCCGATTGGGCGCAATCTGAAATTGATAACATTCAGAAAGAAATGATTCAAAATGTGGTTTTCAGAACTTGTAGGATTCAACCTACTACATCCTATCGTGTCGTCGACGCTGTTTGCGCAATGGTCCTTCATCCCTCGGCAGTAATCAACGTCTTCATCCGCGCCATCGCGACAGTTTGATACTCCATCACACAGTTTTTTCGAGTCAATGCACTCTCCAAGTGGACATCGGAATCCTTCACATTTAGGTCCTCGTGCTGGTGGATCTAAGGCTTCCTCTGCACGAAAGAAAACAAAGGTAACTTCATGCTGATCGGCAATTGATAACACGGTCCATCGACTTACGCATCCCGGTGATGAGGTTCGTGTTGATGTAATCAATGCTCGAGAAGCTTTGCTTCGTCGAGAAACTGCAGGCTCCCATTTCCTCGTGGTAAACAGCCGCAGGGTACCATCCGCTGCATCCAAAACAAAAGACCACCCCGCTCCATGGGTTGATAGTTTCGTTCTGGAAAGTTTGACAGTCAATTTTCATGCACTCTTCTTTTTCGATCAGTACCTATATACGAATACCTCGCATTTGTTTGGATAAATGTTTTTGTAGCATCGATGATCATCCGGGCAATTGTGGAGTACTGCTTGTAAGAATATGGTCCTCGTTCTTCCGTTGTTGTCGACACCGACAGTAGCACATGTGTCCGGTTCAGCGGGTGCGTGAGTTCTGAAAATGAGAATGATAAATGGAGTTTCAGTAGAAGAAGAAAAGACATCGTAGCTGTTACTCGGACAGTGAGATAAGTGCGAGACGAGCTAATCAACGAACCTTTTTTGCAAGTACATTGGCTGCACGTGTCGTGTCATATTCGTTGGGTACTTTAAGTGTAACAAGACGGCGTCTGAATTCTTCACGGTTTTTATCTCGTCTACCGGACTCAACTGCTGGTGTGGTCCATCAACTTGTAAGTAAGACCGTGACGCACCGAGCAAAGCCACGGTGTAGTTCTCGTTCAAACTGTAAATAGGAGAATTGAACGTTCGCGTCCACATGGACGTTACCAAGACTCGTAAATTGCACAGGAATTTCGAGTGCAATACAAATTCGAGTTCATTCTGGCTTCATTGTGCCCTTATAAGTAGTCGTAGTGGGGTTCTCGCGTGCTGCATGAACTGAGTAGCAAATTGCCCACCACCCCGAGTATAGAATTCGCTGAATTATTCATGCATGCACCTTCGAAAATATTCTTTTATATCTCTTATGGTACGAAATGATCGATTGGTTTAACTGTAAACACAAGTGCGCGCGATCAACGGATGTGTGGATGTCCGTTCGTTTTTTTATGAATTATTTATCGCGCTTGTGACATCATCGACACATCCGTAACAACATTGCTGAAAAACTTCCGACTCACTTGACGTTCTCGGTGCAATGGACACTGGTCAGTAGCCAACTCGACTCGAGCAGAACGGCCCCGCACTTGTACCGACCGTCGACAAAGATGGCAGCGTGCCATGGCCACAGAAAGGTGTCCTGATCGCCATCGATCGCCTTCACTCGGTAGGCCAGAGACACGGTGTGTATGGTCGGTATGCATCTTATGTAGATAACCGTGCAGCTTGGTTCTTTTTCGGCCTCCAAATCGTACAGAGATAACGGGTGTTCGTACGGTATCAAATTCGTCGATGTGGACGCGTGCACCTCCAAAGGAGCATCGTGCATTCGAGTTTGGTTGAAGGACTCGCAGCCCCTGGAAAATCGGTAGCCATGACACCGCGGACCCGTCATCACAACTTTGTTTGACTTACACGAATCCGAAGTAAGAGCACATCTGCTTTCCTAGAGTTGCTGGCTTGTTCGGTCTATCATCCATGCAGAATGGTATCCACTTCCCGTTCTCCCAGTACGTCAATATGCCTTCCACGTTGTGATGCGGCTGTCCATCGATGTCGGTGATCACGTATTTTCCGTTTGTTAAGGCCACTGTCAAAAGCAACTTGTGAGTACACCTGGATAGCGTGTTATGGAGAAATACTAACCGCAACCCAACTCATCCTCGTTGAATGCGCAGTCTCCTTTTCGATCACACCTTTTGCTCATTGGAACGCACTCCTTACTTCTTTTGCAATGAAATTCTTCCGGTGAACATATTTCTGAAAATTATTGCGAACGAGTTGTTTGATCAGTGAGATCTTGATAACATCTACAACATGACTATGTTACACCAACCGCAGTTTTCTTCATCAGAGACATCAAGGCAGTCGATGTGTCCGTCGCAGATTGCAGCAGGTTGAATTTTAGCCAGATAATCCTTGCAAGTACAGTCTTCCTCGTCAGTTCCATCCTGACAATCTACTTTCCTGTCACATCGTTTGCTGAGGTCAATCGTTTGTATGAGCCTAACAACAGAAAAAAAACACTGTCACAGTCTTTTCCTTTGAATATTTCGGACTGGTGTCTTCAAGAAAAATCTTCACTCACGTCTTGCAAGAGAAATGACGAAGCGGTTGAATATCCGTAGTAACATTCGTCGAGTTCCCAACAGGTTTTACGGTGCTGTTATACTCCGTGGTTTCCTCGACCAATTGGCTCGTCATCACCGTCGTGATCTCAGGTTGTTCTGATGTTGTAATTTCTGTTGTTCCAACCGTCGTCATCGCCGTCGATGTGCTGCCAGGTTCGGTACTGGATGATGATTCTGGAGCTGGAATGAGCGATCGAGAAATCAGTTCAAGATAACTTTTTCCTTTTCTCTCAAGCAGATAATGTCTCACCGGTAGTCAAAATTCCCACAGTAGTTGCAGTCTCCGTTGTTGAACCCTCGGCCATGGTGGTAGTCTCTTTTGAAAGATCATCGGTATTCGTTGCACCCAGAAAATCTCTTCCATCAGAATTGGCGGCTTTGTAGAGTGCAAAATCCGACGCATAACTGCTGAACCTCTGGCAGTGTAGCTCATCTTCCGCATCCAAGCAATCGACGCTCTTGTCGCAACGCCTTTTTGAGGAATAACAGCGCCGTGATCCACTGGTGCAGTAGTAGCCCGGACATCGCACCAGCGGTTTGACGCCAGGAATTTCTCGTTGCACTAGGCAAAAACATAAATCACGAATCAACCAGGAGGGTAAGTGGGCTTCCCTCACTTTCTGTATTCGTGAATGAAGAAGATAGAAAGAGAGGAAGATCCCTGATGGAGATAGCACGGAGGGAAGACCTGGGCAAAATGATCATTTGTCAGTGGAACCATTTTTAGAAATTTGTAGAGATCGTAGTGAGCTAAAAATTGCTAGAAGGCATATCGTATGTGTTTGAATTTTTAAAACGAACAATTCAAATTTGAGAGTGCATTTTCTCTTAGGAGGATCACTTTGCCCAGGTCTCCCTTATTTCGTTCACCATTTTAGGAAGCAGAATTTCCATTCAGACTTTGCGATACGAACGTCTTTCAATGAAAATTTGAGATAGCACTGGAATGAGCTCATCCTATTCCACTTACAACGAACCCTGTTTATCCAGTCCACGAAGGGGCTAACTTTGGTGTAAGCACCAGGCTCGTTAGGGCGAGCGCAACCTTCTCCATGACTGACGATACCAGCGACGTACCATTGCGCAGGTGAAAGTGGATTCCTAGAAGAAGACAAAAGGTGACACCATGAAATAGAATTTCTGTTTTAATTATCTACTATCTTCATATAATCTCGAACCTGCACATTAGTGGGCCTCCGCTGTCTCCTTGACAAGTATCTCGACCGCCCTGAGGCATTCCGGCGCAAATTTCAGCCTCGTTTCGATCAGCAGGGTATTTGCAGTTGGCCAGAATTGGTAGTTCCACTTCCCTCAGATGATCGGCTGAAAAAAGCAGATACAAAGCTTCCTAGGATTTTCAAAGAATAGTCCAAAATTCGCAAGTTTGTGATATTTTTGGCTTGAATTTTGTCGATAATAAACACAAGACAGATTTTTCAGATTCTAATCCTCACGGTCGGGTCCATGTTCAACGGTGGATCCCCATCCTGCGGATACACAAGTCGATTGTGGTGGTGGTCCAGCCCTCCATGATGGTCCAGCAGTGGTAATCTCTGGAAGACAAGCTGGTCTGACCCACCGGTTGAAATTGAGTGGTTTTTCCAATCTCAACATGGCGATATCGTTCTTCATCACCAGGCTGTCGTAATGAGGGTGTTCGACAACGTGACTAACCTTCCTTGACTGTTCCATAGGCGAGTACGAAAAGCGTCTGAGTATTCCGGCCTGGATATCGTAGTAGTGTTTGTGATAACTGAACAATGAAAAATCATTAGTACTCGAGCCACGATGATCCGAATGATCAGTCGTCTTCCTAATCACCTATCGATGCAATGGGCAGCGGTCAGGATCGACCACTCATCGAGGATGGCACCACCACAGTGAAAGCTACCGTCTCTGTTGATGGCCACCAAAGAAGGCCAAGCTCTTGGCTGGCTGGGATGACCACCGACGACCCCAAGAACGCTGTCTTTGTCATCAACAGTCGTGTTGGAGCCTTGGAGGTTTTTGTCTTTGAAAGAAGTCTTCAGAGCTCTAAGGAGTTTGCTTTCTCCCGGCTTCTCATCCTTCGATCTGTAGTGCAGTCCGTTGTGCGGATACTGGAGCTCAGAATACGGTGAACCAAAGGGCGAATCCTCCTGCCAAAGCGAGACTCTGGTGCCGCAAGGCATCGCCGGACAATTGACAAACACTGCTTTTCCGGAGCAGGACTGGACGATTTCAACCTGGTTGTTGGGCAGCTCGACTACGTAAGGACCTCTGTAGGTCTGTCGAAGAGTAACTGTTTCCACCTCTGGAAAATCTCTGTGGGAAATATTGAAGAAAATGCGTTGGAATTCAGAACTATTTCTTTGAAGAAAATGATGTAGAATACTCACGTGTAGTTTTCATCTCCTATTTCAGCACGACAAGCATCATTCGCCCACTGTTTGGACGGCGTGCAGACCGGATACCACTTTCCTCTGAAGTTTTTGTGGAGGTATCCCACGGTGTAACCGACTGTGAACATCTGGAAGCGAAACGTTATTTAGCCACGGTACTTGCGACATGATCATCATTGAACTTGATGATGCGGAGTTCAATACAAGCGTACCTCTTGTTGAGCGATAGATTGGGTTATGATGTTGCAGTTCAGCTCGTCCTTTCCATTAGGACAATCGGCGTAACCATCACATCGCTGGATTAGAGGGACACAGTTTCCCCACCTTCTTCTATTTTCAGATTCATCACAGCTGAAGGAACGCTTGTCACATCCTGAAGAAGAAAAAGGATCATATCGCGGATTATCTGAATACCATATGACGAAGGAGAAAATTTTACCGTTACAACCAAGCTCGTCTTCCCCGAGTGGACAGTCGAAGTACCCGTCGCAAATACGCTCTCTGTCAACACGGTCTCTGCAAGAGCACCTTATCTCATCACTGGCATCTGCGCAATCGACTTGACCGTCGCACCATCGCGACATTGGGATGCAGTGACTCCGGTCATTGCACGTCCTCGTGTTCGGAGGACATCTGGCTGCATGATCTGAATGATACAAGATCGAATCATGACTGGATTTTCACGCACACTAAGCCTCACGTCGATTATCATTAAACGTATTCTAAGTCGTGAGGGAATCACAGACGACTCTCTACTATTGCCAGTCGTAGTTTGACTGTTCATAGGACATTTGTCAATTCTGGTACGTCGACATGAGACAGTGAAGAAGACGTCCTTCAGTCAAAATTAAGGCTACAAAGAACTTACAGTGTAAAATCAGAAGCATACCAACCTCTAGACTTGAGTTCCTGGTCTTCGAACTTGTTCCAAGCATCACCAGGATCGTTCCCAGTTTCAGTGTCAGATCCAGGTTCAGGAACGGTTCGTTGGAACTCTGATACTCCAGGCACCACGGGAAATTGGAAGGTAGGTGTGGGCATGTATGTGCAGTATATGGGTCGACCTTGGCCCGTTGCTGTGGGCGGATGGCCGGCCTGATTAACAGGAAAATACTGGACCGAGGGGCCGGTGGGTCCGTACTGTGGCTGAACTGGTACAGAAGTGGGCTGGAACTGCATGGGCAAGACTTGAAAGCCCTGCTGCACAGGCTGCGGATGTTGCACGAAGGTCTGGATCGGTTGAACCGGCTGAACAAAGTTGGTATTGTAAGGCGCGTTCGAAGTCGGTGATGTCAGAGACTGACCATTCTGCTGAACTGCGGAAGGTGACGAAACTGGGAACGATATTGTTCCCGAAGAAGTTGGCCTTACCGATTGCGGTGGAGGATTTGGCGGCCCGTAGACGCACAAGGGGTATGGCATCCAGCTCACGTTCGGAGTGAAGGTCATCTGTTGGCTGGTCTTCGAGGTCTCAGCGGTCGGTATCAGGAACGGATTCGGTTCGTAGGTGGCCTTCGGCTCAGGCGAGTGGATCGATGTTACTATCTGCCGATGATGGTCCTCCGATATTGACGTTGTTGGAATTTCTGAACTTCCTGTAGTGGTTGGAGACACTTCTGTCACATTCGGTGTACTGGCACCAGGATTCGGAACATCTGGTTTATAGATGGTCTCGGCTGCTTCCATTCTCGTTTTTGAAGTGGGATTGAAGTCACTGTGTCTAAAGTAGACATGCTCGGGATCACCCTGGATCGGTTTGACGATATCCATAGCCTCTTGCGACGAATTTGTTGGTTCTACATCTTCGGGAGATTCTTGTGGTCCATCTGTTGAATTTGACGAAACATTGGAAGCACTCGTGCTTTCTGTGATCACGGAGACAATTCTCTGATTTTTCACTGAAAGATTTTCGAATCCTGTGGTCACGTTTTTCTTTAATTCCTCAGGATTCACCACCGTCGAAATGTTGTCATTTGTAACATTCGCTACGTTCACCAAGTGTTCGACGTACGAATCCGCAATGGTTCGATTGAGTGCCTGCGTATCGTCCTGCGATGTGTTTGTTTCGATGTATTTGTGGTTAGATTCCGATTTCGTTGTATTTTGTGGAGATGAAAAGTTTGCGGTTTCTTTTTCGAGTTTTTCGCACTGTAAACAGGCGTTGAAATCTACGACCGTGAAATTTTTCATGGATGGAAGTTCCTCGTTGAGGATGCCGAGGCGGTTTATCATCTTGTGAAGCTGGTGCACCTGGTTTGATACATTTTTTGTTATCTTTTTCACCCTGCTCAATAAAATTTTGCAGTTCTTATGCCTCTCTCTGCAGCTTTCGACACTTGCTACTTCAACTTCACGCTTCAATCTCAGACCTTCTGACCCTTTGTCGGGCTGGTCAGTGTCATACATCAGTTTCTTCAACGCGGCCAACATGTCAGGTGAAAATTCCTCACTCGCCCCCAAGCCTGGCTCTCGTGGACGCAACCTTCCTTCCAGCTCGTCATCAGTCTCCGGGTATTCGATTTCGGTAATTTTTTCAATGTCCACTTGAGTGTAATTTTTGTCTGTAATAAAATAATTAGTCAGTATTCTTACTCTCACAGTTTTATATCAGTATTCTAATATAAACGATTGCTTAGAATTAGTTTAAAATTAGCGAATGACGCAATTCATGAATGAATGAGATGATAAATAGTTGAACAAATGAATTATGAAATGAATTAATTGATTACTGAATGAATGATTGAATGATGGATAATTTTAGGAATTACTGAATAAATGACTAAATAATTAATTGAATAAACAAATTAGTGGATGAATGAATAATTGGAATCAGTAAATAAATAATCGATCCAGAGAATGAATGAATGAATTTCTACGAACCTGGTGCGATGGCCAAGTAAGTGGTGATCCCAATGACTGCCAAAATAGTAGCAATGGAGAGGGTACCAATAACGACAGCAAGCCGATGCTGGATAACGAAGTTCCAGTAATTTTGTGCATCAAGTCTTCTTTGGTATTCGCCTGACGGCCTCGGCCTGCCTGTGATATCGTTGATGACTTCATTAAAGATATCGTTTGGTTATCAGTTTTGTAAAAAAAGGTGATAAGTGATTATATTCAAGGGTTGATGGGGCGAACTTACCGGTTTGTACCGGGTTGTGATTTCCCATTGGAATTTCGTCCAATTCTGCCGGAGGGATTCTATGTCCAGCGTGTAATTCTGTCATTGTTATACTGAAAAAAGTGAATAATATGAATACATTTTTTTTTTGTGACTGAGAATCAAATGAACTATTGCCAGTGATAAACTGTACGCGAACCATTGAGGAATGCACTTCGTCCTACTTGAATATGATATCCACCTGACGATGCAAAATGTGCTGATGATCAACCGACATTAGATTCATTCTTTTCATTTGTACGAGTCATTCACTTGTGGAATTTCGAATCATGCAATCACTTTGGAATCGCAATGACCGACATTACTCTAAATCGAAGAGGTTGAGATCGCTGAAGATCGCTGATAGATGAATCGATTTGAAATCTCTTTAATATCGTTCGAAATTCTATCATTAGACTGCAAATAATTTTACGAATAAACGCATTAAATTTCAAGCATGATTTCTTTTCACCAATCGGCGTATGATATTTTCTGAATTCAGAATATACAGCTATTTTTCAAAATATCTTTATCGATTTTACCAAAGGATCCTAAAAAAAAAAAAAAAACGAAAGTAAGAATAAAATAGAAAGTTGACTAATGGTAGTATTTCATCAAAATGCATCCCATATTCTAATTTCATGAAAGAAACATATATTTTGAAGTGAAAAATCAAAATGGTGAATTTTTTGAAATTGTCATTTTCCCTGATTCACAAAAGTATTATAAATATGTTGAGAAAAACTTATCATCTATAATTGTTCCGGGATGTCACTAAAAACATATTGAATAGTTTCAAAAACCATTCTGATCTCATCACTCAAAAATGAATGGAAATGTATTCAGCGGGATAAAATCGCCTGAATTTCGAAAATCGCTCTCAAATCCCATGTGATAATTTGGAAATGGTTAGAAAATCACTCAAAATCACTTCGAGGAGATCAGATCGTATAAACATTGTGCGGAATCATTAAAATTAAAATCATTAAAATTTCAATTTTATCATCATTAAAATTTTCACCTGATTGCTCTGAATATTTTAGTACTGTCTCCAGGTTTCCTCAACCTGGAAATATTTGTAAATCTCCGAACCAACCGGGAATTTTCTAACACGCGCGATTTTACTTATTGTCTCATTATTATTATTATTGTGAAAAATATTACAAAAATTGGAAAAATAATATATCAAATTCGTATGTCTGTCAAAAAAAAAAAAAAAATTGTATTTCGATTAGAATTATTCGAATGGTTCACGAACTCAAAAATTGTGTCTTCGATACACTTGAAAATGTTGAATAATTTCTGAACAAAAGTTAAACTATAAATTAATCTATTCCAATCTAGGTATTTATGCATCTGTTAACACGTATTCATAAATCACTACGAATAGAGTGTATAGAGTGAACCAGGTAGCGTTGATAGTAAATACAGGCGATACGATGATAACAGACAGTCTTCGTATAAATTGATGCATAAACTTACCCATTTGTGTTCAGAAACGATATTTTCACGGTCGTCACAGTTCGAAGTATCGCACAAGCACTGACTGAAGTTACAAATTACTGAATAACAGTGAAGAATTTTAGCTACTTGCTAAAATAACAGCTGTCTAATTTGCCGAAGAGTCAGCAATAACTCAGAGGTCATAGACGCCGATATTTCGCCACGGGGTGCTGCTTGCCCATCAAAACTATGTGGAAATGTCCCCCCAACCTCGTCTCGCAAATTAATTTCGCAATTCGAAGGTGGGTCACACGGTTCTTCTTCGTTATCTGACACTGATTCTCGACCGATTTCATCACCTCGTTACGATTGACAATTATTTTATTTGCGGATGATCTACTGTTTCAACTGTCTGATCTGTATTGATACCAGAGTTCAGATTCTGAGACACTAGACTGGCAATGCGATTTGTGTATTTCAGGATCACGCACGGAGCAAGAGATCAAAGCTGTACTCATAACAAGATGTGAGTTCTAACGTTTGTCACTGAATAGTATCACTCATAGTTCCTAATCCAACGTCAGCATGATATGTGACTCCGACTCGAGATAATCCTCACATCTGGTTTCGAATAGGCGACGTCTTGATTCCCTAGTGAAAATGTTTTTCACGATTTTTCACAAATGATCAGTGAGAAATTCAGGCTTTGTATATTTCATCGTACAAAACTGTGAATATGATTCGTTTTCCATTGACAATTGTAGATTCTTATGAAAATTTATCATTTTCCATATAAAAAACTACAACATAGGTACATCAATTTTTTTTCAACGAAAAACTATGCATGTCGATCATTTTTTACGAAATCTATGAGCAGTTCGATGTTGAAAATGTTCTCGAGGTTTTTTATAGTATGAGTATCTTTATGAGTTCGAGCTTGATGCTACTATTCGTTTTCTATTCTGGGAATTACAGAAGAATCAAACTTCATGATGAAAAAACACAAGAACAAAAGAAAAAGTACAATTTTCATTATCCAATTCTACGCATCGAAGAAGAAATAAAAAGAATATCAAAGAAGTCTGTATATTCATGTCCTAATATTAATATGGTGTTTTTTTCCTTCGGTATTCTAACAATCGGAATCGCAATAATCGCATCAGCTTTCAAAAGTGCTTCAAGTGCCCTCGGATGGCGCCACTTCACAGGGAACGTCAGAATTACGGGGTCCTTCCGGTTGCATATAATAAGGCGGATCGACACTCAGAATTCTGATATAGTTTTATGAGTAAAAAGGTGTGTTTTATTAATTGTATTCAGTTATAAAGATAAAATAATACATGAGATAAATGTACAGACATGATTCCCAAGATACGTGTGATCATTACAACAATAACAGCGACAGTATTCCACTTTATCGACTATAAATCTAAGAGCTGTACAATCCACTACATGTTTCAGCGGTTCTAATAAATATTCTTAATATTAATTACCATCATCCCGCCAACGGGGTCTTCGGAGTGGTCAATATCGTCGTCGTCGCGTCGGTTTCGATGGCCTCCAAATCTTCCTTGGACAGGTTATCCTTCAACCAGGCATCGATGACCGGTAGATTTTTCTCGCTCCATTGGGTCTCTTCTTTTATGTTCTTCAACGCTTTTTCGATAATCGCATCCGCAGTCTCGAACTCCCCTTGGCGACTGACGTACAGTTCAGACACCATGTCGTATCCCTCCTGCGTGTTGAAAGAAGACGTTGCGGAGTTCACGATGCCGTCCCACAGGTGCTTCTTCTCCTTGAACTTCAACTTTATCGCGTCCCAGTTGTCGGCGAGGAAGTTGAACAGGGTCGTGTACCCTGTTGCACTTCCGGTCAGAGTGCTGAATATCAGGTGGATGTCAGCGTCCGTAAAGTTTGAATTTGTTCCTAGTATCGTCGCGAACAGGAGTCTGAAATTTCAACAGGATCAGAGGAAGAAGCGTCAAATTACTTTCTACAAAAAACAAGTTTTGCGTCATTTTGCCAACGGTTTTCAGGTTTTTTAGATGATTTCGACTGAGGGTATCAATGAAACCTACTTTTCAATCTTGGAGGCGTCCTTCGGGCATCCAGCCAAAGTTTTCAGAAGATATGTCCGTTCGTTCTGCTTTCGTTCCAAAGAATTCTGAGGGAAGTTGATGACCCGTTTCAATCCAAATTCCCATTCATCGTTTGTCCCCCACTTGAATACTGGACAGATGAACTCATTCGCTACTCTGATGATGAAGAAAGGCAGAAAATGTATGTCCCTGTAAGGTTTTGTGAAACTGGAAAATCGATTGGATTCGATACTCACGGATTTCCCTTGTCAGGATCTTCATTCGCCATCCATTTCTTGTACTGTTCGCGAGCTTCTTTGATGCACGGCTCGTATCCGGCACGACACAAGAAGCTCTTGGTCAGTCCTCTCATGTGAGTCTTCCACGATGGTTCTCCAGACTGGGGCATTTCCCCAAGGGTTTCGTAGACGGGTTTTAGAAGAGATCGAATGTATGCCTGAAAAAGGAAGAGCATAAAGAGGTATAAAAATTGAACGAATTTCGTTCAATTTTGTAAAAACAAATACCTCGAACTTGATATAAATGCAACTGCCCTCGACGTGTCTTCCTATATGGTCGATCATGGTGAATACAGGCTCCCACACAACGTGACTCTTCTCTTCCTTCAGGAACAACGTCATGTTGAGAGCGATACCGAAGCACAGATCACCAGCGTATGCTAAGTTCCATGCATCGTGCAACAACTTGGCTCTGGTAAGAACTGGGATTTTTTCGCGATCAGGTCCTTGGAGGAACTGCGCCAACATCTTCCAGTTGCAAGAGTCGTAGTTGACCGGGAACATTCCTGGATTTATTGAACCACAATGATGATGAACAATTATCCATTCATACAAAAAAAAGAACAAAAAAAGTATTGAGAACCCAGTATTTGATAGTAAATCGCAGTGTTAGAGCTACACGGAGCTAATAGTTACTCATAGCAGTTGTATGTTGAAGTTTTTCCATACCGATTTCCTCCGGATTAACGATGACAAAATTGTCTTTAGGCACGGTGTCCTTTATGGTTACATTCCTCTCGCCGTCTTTGGTCATCCACAAGATGGGTTCAGTCTTGCTGAAATTCAGACTGGACTGCGGTACCATAACGATCGGTATGAACCACGAGTACTTTGACCTCTCAGCAGACTCCTGAGGCCTGTCTCTCAAATATACTTGCTGAAACATCGAAAGATTCGACAGTCCTGTATGATGAGTAAAAAGGTTCACAATACGGTGATGAGGTGAATAAAGACAAGCATCATCATCAACCACTGTCAATCGACTGCATGTTTAACGACGGTAATTAAAAAGCAATTTCATAAACCTAGTCTAGAGTGTCAAGGCTGTAGATTTTATGCTAACCTGATTGAAAGTGATGTTTCCAGATTCATAGTCTCTTGTCACAGTGACGAGTGGTAATCTGTCCCGGTTGATCCAAGATGCAGCAATGTTGTTCAACGTCAATCCCGGCGGTAATTTATTCGACTGATTAGCGGCGTCGTTCAGACACGTGTAGATATCGTCGGCAAAAAACGTCTTCGAGTTTCTGTTTCGGGATACAGATCAGGTGTTATAGCAGGCTACGTTAACCGAATCAATAATTATAGTCGGGAGTCAATAAACCCAAAACTGCCCCCCATGCTGCAGACGTGCTCAAGCGCATCTAGATCCCAATGCCAACAGATGAGGGTGAGATGAATGATCATATTTGTGCTCAACACTCAACAGTTGCTAAGCTAAGGCTAGCAGAAGAGTCTCTATGTACTAATCTTATCAGACTCTTAAACTTGAAGATTTGTGATGAGGAAAAGCCATAAGCTGAATTCAGACATAGCAAGTATTTTGCTTCCCGACTAAGTATGGAAGGCATTACTACTCTTGCCACAAATCCTGGACAAATTTCCTGACGCTCTTCTGCACCAGATCCTTTCCGAAGGTATAGTTGAACATTCGGAACACGAGTTCAGCTGTAATGAGAATGAGAGAAAATAATCAAACACAATGATTCATTCCCGGCTGTGTAAACACGATATTAACCAAGTAATTTCAATGTTTGTGTGCTGTATAGTGCGTCACGTGTGCCTACGGGAATAAATAGGCAAGTATGTGGCGTCAGAAGGCGATAAAGTCGAGATAACGAGGCCCAACACACGTCCGTAACCTAATGCGTGCGAAATCTTACGACTCGGTATTTAACGGATGGAATTTCACTCGAATCATTGAAACCTACGTACTCTTAGCAGAAGTTGCTTCCTGCCTGATTCCATTTATCCGAGAGAACGGGAATCGTTTGCTGAACTCGTAGTAGAGAGAGTAGAGAACGGTCATGGGCCACTTTCCTTCCAGCTCGTCAGGACTTATCTGGAAAACGTTTGAGAGTTTTTGTTTACCCACCAGGAGTCACAGATCCGAGGTTCTCACTCACCTCGACAGTCGTCATCAAGGCGAGATAAGAGTTAAGCGCTTTGTTTACGGGGGCGTCGCTCCACCAAAACGGAGTCGTGAACTGGCCGATCCATTGATAGATTACTTCGTAGGCAGTGTTCCAGACCCCGGGACTGCTGAGTTCGCTCTCCCTGCACAAACAAGGCGAGTAAGTTAGCCGAGTGTTTTATGAGTCGTAAAATAATAACGACGGCGAAATCTCACTTGAAGAACATCAGGCCCCAGCTGTCGGACGGTTTTGAGGCTGAATACATCGGAATCGCCATAATATCCAGCTTGGGAAGCAGGATTGAAGAGTTGAAATATTCTTGAAGGTAGTTAACGATGGTAACAATCTTATCCGGGACCGCTTTCAACGTCTCCAAATACTCCTTACGGCTCCAAATTTTTATGTCCAAGCTGTTACCGTACTTCTCACTGACCGCTTTGGATGGACTCACACTCTCGAAGTCCGAAATAACGAATGCCAACTGGTACGAAGACATCTGAGGCGTTTTTACGAAGTGGTCCCACACCATGTCCGGTTCTCCAGATCTTGAACACCAAAACGATATAGTCGTATCAACCTCGTACCACTTGCCACACAACAATCTACCAATCAATCCATACTCACATTTCTTCTGTCCTCTCCACCAGAGTGTTAGACCTTGCATGGTATTTTTTCGGGCGAGTTATACTCAGCTGGAAAGTAGCTTTGTAGGCTGGTTCATCGAAGCACGGGAACACCTTGTGGGCATGGTTCGGTCTCATGTACGTGGCCAGGAAGTAGCTGCAAAGTTATAATACGAACGTTGATATTTGTCTTCGACAATACCGGATGGACACTCACTGCTGTTGTCCAGTTGTGTCCAAGTACTGATTCCTGAACAGTCCTTTGGTCGCATTGGTTGTTATGTTACCAGAGAAAGTTATATCAACTTCGCAGCTACTTCCTTGTCTGAGCATTTGTTCGAGGTGAATGATGTACCACGGCCTCTTAGCATGGCGTTCGGTCCTCGCGATGTTCACCGTGTTCATTGGCGACGTGGGTGACTGATCCCTGAAACATTAATGACTAATAGTTTTAGTAGTATTCATCACATCACGTCATCGTACTAACGTTTTAAAGGGACCCAGCTGTGTGACCCTGACGTCGGAGTGAGAGATCTGAAGGTCCGGATGGACGTTCAACGTGATCCTGTCCGTCGTGTCGACCCAGGTGATGTTGATCTTAACACGACCCTTGAACTTCCCTTCTTTGATGAAAGGTTGCAGCTCAACACGGTAACTGGAGGGCCGGATCTCCTTTGGAAGACGACATTGACCAATCATTGAGTAGACTTCGTTCAGATCAACGCTGCGCTTTTCCCTTTCGCCTTTCTGAAAAATCAGTCACATCCATGAGGTTCTATGGACGAAAACCAGGATCTTTGTCTAGTGACTATCTCTACCAGTTCAGGATAAGCTGCGACATGAACCATGAGCAAGACGGCAGCTAGTACCGTCGAAAGAACGGTGGTTCGCCCCATGGTCGATCAGTCTTTATTTTTCTGAAACGTAAAGGAGATAAGGTGAATGTTTGGCTATATTAGCCTAAAAACATTGCAATTCACAGTACGCTGTGTGCGTGTATTTGGTTAAGGTTTACGGTACAGATATTTATCTGATAAGGTGTGTAGGGTGCCCATCCAAAAGTTAGTTAGCAACAGTTGCTTGGCAGGCTAGCACCTATCAGAAATGTTAACAGGTAGTCAGAAATTTTATCGCTTTATTATTTTCCGTCGTTAATTACTTAGCGCCGGAGTTTATCGACACTTTAATCTCGCCTCTCGTGAACCTCGAGTTTATCTCTTCGGTAGAATTATACTGCTCGTGAATTCCAGTACAGTTTCAATCAAGTCGGGAAACAAGAGTGATAACAATTTGGCTAGACGCAATACATAAATGTAATTCATGGTTCCTTTGATCCACAGGACTTCTGATCATCGGTTTTTCAGCGTGCCGGTTACTGAATACGGTCAACGCAGCTCGTACACAGGTGAGAACCATCAGCCTAAACTCCTAAACATACTCAATTTCCGGTATATTGATACAGTGTCCAGAGGAAGAGTCTCTCGTCGACGGAATCCAGGGGCTCGT
Organism: Euura lappo; assembly: GCA_018257835.1. Lineage (NCBI taxonomy): Eukaryota > Metazoa > Arthropoda > Insecta > Hymenoptera > Tenthredinidae > Euura > Euura lappo. The sequence goes on along the minus strand of JAEUYN010001332.1, from coordinate 19,592 downwards.
GCAGCTTCCAAAATGGCCAACGACGTTTTCGCAGACCAAGGTCTACTCCAACCCGCTGTGTCTTTCGGACGACTTCCGAGTGATCGAAAGAGAGTGCGGCGACACATGGATTCCCGAGTCAGCACCAAGGTGCTCTGCCACTTCACCAAGGAGACCGGACCGCTACTGTCCTCCCGGCTACACTGTGGTCATCTACAAGAAGGACTACGTGTGTTTGACCGTTTCGAAAGATAAATGGTCCGACACGTGCAGATTTTCGCCGAAAGCATTTGACGACGTGGACGAGGGTCTGGTCAGCGCCATGGTCAAGCATCTCAAGGAACGAGGTATCCTCTCTTGCTGGTTCCCCATCAAGAGGCTGGACACCTTCGGTCCCCTGCTATGGACGATTCCGGGCCCGCTTTGGGGCTCGCGGTCATCAGTTTCGCGGGGATTCGAGATAACCTACGGCGCCAAGGACAAGAGGTGCGTGGTGCTCGACCTGAATCATGGCGTCCGGATTCGAGCGGAATCTTGCACGGGGGACCATCCGTACCTTTGTGTCGTTGAGAAGGATCATTTCGCTCGGGGAGCTTGTCCGAAGAAGTATCACGCCTCTCCGATACCGGGGGACGAGAGGTGCTTTCGATTGATCAAGAATAAGAGGATAGATTGGCGGGAGGCGATAAGCAGATGCTCAACGGCCCAGATCGACAGTCCGCTTGTCCAGCAGATGTTCTCGGGGCTTGCGAGAATGAGGAATTTAAAGGAGACTGACTTCTGTTGGATCAAGGGAGATGGGAGGTACCGAAGCAACACCATGGCGATGTCTGTGGCTGGCGAAACTAGGAATATGAACACGTCCATCATTCTGAGCTGCGTCTTCTGTCAAATGGACACTCCGACATATCCGGTAACCAGAGTGAGCCTCGCGTTCCATCCGAACGACGGAGAGCTTCTGCTGAGTGTCTACGGAGAAGAAGGTCTTTGGAAGGTGTCATCCTCTGACCCGGGAATTCGCTGCTTCACAAACGCCAATGGTGACCTGATAAGGAACGTGAAGATGGAGAAGATCTGGGACAAGCGATGGACGGTGAAGGACATAGAGCCCGACATCGACTTCGAAGACCGGGTGGACCTCAACTTCGACATCCACAAGACTGTCTATCGGGTGAAGATCAGTAACAAGGGGCCCGGGTACTACGTCTGCGAGGGTCACACCGTCGGCGGAGAATTGCTGACCACAAAGAGAGTGATAGCCTACGAGGAACTCGAAGGCAACATATTCGCTCTGGGTCTCGAGGTGAAGAACGCGTGTCAGAGCGTTGAAAAATGCGACCCAACATTCACGAAGGTCTATCAACAGCTGGCCAAGGACCTGGAGGCCTCGACCACCGACGGCCTAGTCGAGGACATTCGGACCATACAAATCCTCGATATCACCTTAGACGGAAATGTGACGATCCTGTTTCACGTGACAGCAAAAAAGTTTGACCACGAACAGTTCGACGCTGAGTCAGTAAGGAATGCCTTCATGAGATCGAAGCGGCTGTTCCAGCTTCTAGCTGCCGTTCATCCTAAGATTTACAGCTTCGTATTCCTGCACAGTTGCGACGGTTGTCTCGCGTCCGTCACAGGCAAGGAAGATACTCGATTGGTCTGGCCTTACACGAAGGTTGGGATGACCGCGGTGTCTGAAGAAATTTGCCTCGATACTAGGGGGATGCCCGTGTACAGGATCTGCAAGGGTAACTTCATGCGTGGAGGCGCGTGGTCCGATCCCTCGGGAAATTGCATGGGCATGGTTTCGCAGGGTACAACGAGGCTGTACAACATCGGCAAAGACATCCGAGAGTCGAAACTACAGTACGATAGACAATTGAAAAACGAAGTGCTGAGCATAGTGGAGGGCGCGGTTGGAACCACCGTCGCGGACATTCATTTTCTCTCAAAAATAATCGAGTATGAAGTCAAGATCGACAATAAAACAGAATTTCTGCTCGAAGACGTCGCTAGGATCGCGAGTATGCTGAACAGAGTGATGCGAACGAATAGGACGGTCCTGAGACAGGCCAGGATATTAAATTCCACCGACATCCTGCTCGACTCTCTTGAAACATTGCTGGATTTTGCCTCGGGAAATATCAGCACCGAGTATCTTCACCAAAGCGAGGGCATCATCAGCGCCGTTACGGAGAATCTTATCATTTACATTCTGGATCCTAACATCACCGACATCAGTGGTCTGGCTTTGGTCAGAAACGTGACGAACGGAACCTCGCAGCCGAGCTCCTTTCTGGACTACGATATCGTTCCTCTCAGCGCAGACTTCACCATCGATGACGTTGCTGGACTCGGTGAAGTCGAGGTTGCCACATGGCTTCCGAGGAATCTACTGGACACAATCTTGACACCGAATTACACGAGCTTCAACAACAGTCTCGAGAATATCACCGTGACCACCCAGTCGCCAAGGATCGTGGTGACCCTGTTCTACAACGACGTGGTCTTCGCGAGTGAGCTGGCCGGTCAAAACGTCAGCGAAGTCAACAGCAAAGTCGTCAGTGTCTCCGTTCCCGGTTATGGAACGAACCTGCCATCCCTGATCCCGCTTCTGTTTAAACCAATAAAGGGTAACTCGCAGAATACGAAGACCTGTGCCTTCTGGGATTTCGATTACTTGGGGCTTTCGGCTTCGGCGTCTATGAGCGCCTGGTCCGAGGATGGGTGTCAAAATTCCGGACGAACCAGAGATCAGTCTGGTGAGTTGATCGTCTGTCTCTGCTCTCACATGACCCACTTTGCGCAGTTGGTTCTCGGCCACTTTCCAGGGCCCGAGGAAGTCGGGGACCCTGTTTCGATGCAGCACGGTGAAACTCTCGAGGTGATAACCGTGATTGGCTGCGTTTTATCGATGATCGGTGTCTTCGGGATCCTGATAACAGCGTCCGTCTTCAAAATCTGGAGAAAGAAGCCCGGCAGCAAAGTACTGATACAGCTATCCCTGGCTCTTGGACTTGAGAAGTTCATTATCGGAGTTCTTCCCCTGGTGGATTCCGTGGCTTATCCGATACCCTGCATCGTGATTGGAGTGGTCCTGCACTATTCGGTGCTCGCCGAGTTCTCGTGGATGCTGGTTACCGCCTGGCTCCAGTTCAAGAGATACGTGACCATCCTTGGCGCCACAAGACCCCCGAGGTTCCTGTTGAAGGCGGCTTTATTCGCGTGGGGAGTGCCTATGGTCATCGTTACAACGGTTGTATCTATCGATCCAAATCTCTACTTGCCGGAAGCTGGCTCCGCCAGCGGATACTGTCAGGTTTCCGGGATCGCCCAGTACATCAGTCTCCTGGGTCCCGTGGTGCTGATCATATGTCTGAACGCGATTCTGTTCATTCGTGTCATTTACAGCATCTTCGGGGCCGGCGGGCGAGGCTCTAAACTCAATGACGACAAAGTCCTCCTGTTTGCGCAGCTCAGGTTGGGAATAATGCTCTTCTTCCTTTTGGGAATCACCTGGGTCTTCGGAGTTATCGCTAAAATGGGTGGCGGCCTGCTCTTCAGCTACCTCTTCTGCATCACTGCCGCACTGCAGGGCTTCGTTCTCTTCATGTTCTTTATCATCTGCGATCCGGTAACCAGGAATCTTTGGTATTCTCTCGTCAATGTTCCAGGAAAATTCTCAAAGTCGCACACTACCAGCGTTTCGGCTATCAGTGGAGTCAGCGAGTGCAGCCAACGGTATTAGAACTTTAAATTGTATCAGGTAATGGAAGGTGTATAAACAGTCTACCGTAAGGAATAAAAGTTTTTTAATTCGTACACAATAACGCATTTCAATCCTCAGTATTCTTTCGCTATCAGTAGGCTATAAATGAGTGTCTCCAGGCGTGACTCATCAACGAAAAATGTTATTCTGTTAATTGACAAACCTAGTAAGTGGATTAGAGCGACTTAAACACGGTTTAATGTCCCGCAGACAAATAAAAATCACAGTTAGACGAATTCTGAACAGTATATTAGAAGAAGTCTGAGTCTCAGATGATATAGATGCTGTTTTGAGTTTTGAAAAAGATGCTGCAGAGACAGAGGCGGGACACGAAACAGAAGATAAGAAAAGTCGAAAGAAAATAGTTTCTTCGGGGCAGTAAACTAAGGGTGTAGACTAAATTTTAACCAAAGATGCATCGAAATTTCGATTTTGAGGGGGAGAAAATCATGTGATATTTTTCAGTGCTTCGAATTCAGCCAAAGGTCAACACATCGAAAATCTGGCTCGGTGGATCGTTTGAGATGCTGAACTGACTGCGCACTCCAAATTTCACTCGAAATTATTCAGAATCATGTCGACGGTGAAAACTAAAAAAATAAATAGCTCAAAAAATTGTTACTATATCGATTCAAAATTTGGTGTGTAGGGTTAGTGGAGGTAAAAGCACTGATACAAAAAGTCGACAAGTATTCCTGACCAATATTTCTCGTAGTTTATATCAATGGTCTCAGTCCTCCCCCCCCCCCTCCCCCTAAGGAACGCAATATTATGAACTGGCTATTGCTAATTACCTGGATTCAGGAGCAGGTAAGAAGGCTTTATAAGATTGTCTTGACGAAAAGATCCGCGGTGAACAACTGTTCCGCAGAGACTGGGGCTGTAGGATCTATGAAGAAACTTGGAGGCACGATGGGTTGAGATGAAAAGAAATAATTATATGTCACGTGACCGTACGTACCTCGTCCGAAGTCAAAGCACGGAATCGCGTTTACCCACTTAAGGGAACGGTAATGGACACCCGGTGGGGTCCATTATTCAATTTCGTACTGGACGTCACAAAAGCGCCTAATCGTAGGGTATAAGTGAAGCGGTACAAATGTCGGGCAAAGGCGGTGTATGACACGGAACGTGAGTGGACGTCGGGGGAAAATAGGACCATCGCGATATACAAGATCGTCAATAGAAACCAATGAGATGTAACACCGAGCGGATTACACCTCGTGACCGACTGTCCATCGTACTCACAATCAGAGTACGATTCCCCGATTATTATCTCAATTACTCTTCCAGAGGTAAAAACATCAATTGTCCGCACCATACCCTCAATCGGATCTACACAAAATTCTACTATCCATTCATCCTCGTCACTCCACGATAATTTGATTCTCTTTGATTTTCTACTGTCACTACGGCAAGCAACTGGAATCATCGTTTGATACAACTCAACAGGCTTTCACCTACTTGTTTTTTATTTGGTTCCTGAAGAGTAAAGAAAAAGAAGAAAATTTTCAAATTTACGTTCGGTATTAAAAGACTAACATCGACTCCATGGTGCTGAATATACCTACTATTTTTCAATGTACTTGGCATCAGACTCTACCGAGTCTCTTGATTTTTCGGGTACCACAAGAATTTGTTATCTCGATCGATTCGTTAACTATCATCTCCATGAATGTAAAGAATTTTAAAAAAAGGTTGTAAATTGGTTAATTTTGCATTGGGAGTTATATCCACCTTGGGAAAAGCAACTTCACTGCTCAATTGTTAGGTAATTCAAGGAGAAAGTATTTGCGAATTTACTGCAGTGATTATTGGTAAAATCTCAGTGCACCAGATCCGATGGATTTTCATATAACCATCATTCAATTCGACTGGTGCAAATTTAATGTAGACATGTAGCTATTCGAGTAACTCTACCTAGTACAAGAAAAAATATGTTTTAAATAGGCAAAAAAATAAACGATGATATTAGAAAAAAAACAGTAATTTTTTCTTTTATTTCAGAAACCAATATAGAGTTTCGAACATTAGGTGCCCCCGTTCCCCTATAGCAGGGCATACTTCGGAAAGCTGAATTTTCGATGATCACTGAATGATTTTTGCTAATCCTGATGAATTGTAGCCTCATTTTTAATCTTCTTCGAATTATGATGGACAATTTAAGGTACAGACAGCTGGATACTTCGCATAGAATGTATTCGAGCGCACTATAGGTGCCTTGAGCAATTGTTGTCAGCAATCACCATCAGAGAGTCTCGACGTTTGGTGTATAAATCATTCGTTCTGACCGTCACAAGTCGTCTTGAGGACAAAGTTCAGCGTTTTTTTTTTATTGACCACACACACTATCGTTTTATAACAGTACATCGTCCAGTCTCCTCCATACGAGATTCGTCATTGAGAAAATGTAATTATTCTGCGTCAGGTGTTGAACGTTCACTAAGATCATGGGATTAAACAATTATCGTTTCTTCTCAAGGATCCCATCACGTCTAATGAGTCCCGTCATATTCACACAGCAAATTTCCGTTCAAACAATGGAATTGCATTCAGACTCACGTGACTGCTAATTGTTGCTATTTTTATACTCAAAGACACATCATACCTTCCATTCAATGAATGGTGGAATATAATCATTGAACATAAGTTTTGTATCAGATTCATTTTATGATTCAACAAGCAACTTAATACTTATCCGTAACACAGATGAGCTTCATGATCGTATAACTGTCTAATGTTGGTCAATATCAGTATAGCTCAGGTAGTAGCGTGACCCTCTGCAAATTGGACAGTCCTGGGTTCGATCCTCGCTGAACAGATTCGAAATCTGATGATTTATACCTGAAATTGCATGATAATTGTGATTCGGAATTCTTTTATATCTGCTTAGGATTCGTTTCGTAATTCTTCATGTAGTTATATGACCACGTGAACTTTTTCAACAGGGTGCCTGAACCATGAATTAGATTTAGAAAAAGAGTAAATCCTTCCTTTTTCTGTGCCCGAGGAGTTTGGACGAAGAATATCGGCGTGTGCAGTTGATTCTGAGCTCAGCACATGACTTAATCAGCAACCGTTTCATTATCGCAGTATTGCAAGAGATTGCACATTTCGTACAGTTCAAAAGTGGGAGTTAATATCGGCATAGAACAATACCTATTGGTGGGGGAATCGACTCCGCGTTTCTTACTCGAACAGGTCTGCATCTCGGGTGAGGTAAAACCGTGCAAGTCGTGATCGACTACCGTTTTATTCTATTCCACCAGTTTCCATAGCTGCATCTACTGTGTGCCAATTTTTATCATCACTCATAGATAAATTTCCACCTATTTTCGTCGAACTCTGGACCACCCTCGAAGGACGACCACGAAAACTATTCATCTATCCAATCTGATTGTGCATTCGATCAGATACCAACACTTCCCCGATGCGACGAGGTTCTGTAAGCTCCTGGGAGCCTTGGGCGAGGCGAAATTGTGAGTTCACAAATTTTACTCTCATTTCACCAATGATAAGATGTCAATGGAAGAAAAAATAATAAATTCTTACCAAAAGCATTCTAGCACTTCGATTCCTGAATTGTTATAATGAATGTTATCCAATTTTTTTGAATGTCAAATGTCACAAAGTTTGAGTGATAAGTGTCGAGGTTGCTGAGAAGCATAACTGTGTGCTGAGTTGGTTCGGTCTCTTATCGGCACTGTGACTTCATTCTTGATTTACTATACCTAGCTGGCACTCCGTGCACCTAGGCTATCGATAATGGCTCGCTGGAGGTGTGCTGTGGTGGGCCTTTTGGAGCCTGTAAATTTATGACGAAGGCGACCTACGCGCGAGCTCTATTTGCGTACGTCGTAATGTCTCGTGCGTACATCAACGCTAAGAATGATCTTTTTTTGATTTATATTCGATATTCGTTCTATTTTTTCACCAGTCTCAATTCACCGTCCAAAGAGAACAGTCTGGGGTTGAAATCGAGTCAAATTAACAAATTTCGGTTTCTGCGTTGAGATCAGAAGTCAATGATTGGATCAGACGATGTGGTCGCGGTCTTGAATTTGACTTTTGTTATTAAATGGCAATAATAAGTGTTTCGATCGGAGCGACAATCACATGTGGCCGGTATTTGATCAGACGACATTATTCATACGACGGTGTTTACAGAGGTTTATAAATAGATCGCGAAATGTATGGATGGCATAATCCCCTTGTTCCGAAATGATGATGTCACTTGATACGATACCGGATTATTACAATCTCTTTAAGAATCCACAAGCAACTCGTACGGTTCTTTTGGTTGATACTATTCGTCATTTTTCATTGCTCCATACCGAGACCTTTTCCACGAATCTAAATATGTCGTTTAATATCAGCTGCCAACATGGCGCAGATCGCTGGCAACAGATCGGAGTTCACGACCAGTGACCTTGGACTGAGTGACATCGAGTACAAGAGAAACGGGGGGTGCTTCATGTCGCATAAGAGGATAGCGTCCATGGTCGTGATCTTCATCCTGTTCCTCCTGATCGCCGGTGTGATCGGAGCGTACATCAGTCCTTGGAACAGGAAGCAGGTGAGCTGAGTGAAGGAAAAATTATCTCTCAACCCATTTCTCACGTTCATCTTCCGAAATTCAGACACTGACAGAACTGACCCTCGCGGAAGAGGACGAGATCGATGGCCATGGTGCGGAGGCTAGGTTCGCTGTGTCTTCTTCCATCCTGCCAACGCTCTACACCATAGAGTTGACCCCGGTTCTGGAAGACGATGTGGTAAAGAGGATCAAGGGTCGTGTGGTCGTACAGTTCGACTATAATGACACTCAGCCCCTGTCTCAAATCGTCATCAACGCCAGGGGAATCACCGTTTCGGAAACTAAGTTGTTATCGCTGAACGAGCATCCAGTGGGCAATGTCCATGCGAGAAGAAGAAGGGACGCTGAAAGAGATGCAGCGGTCACAAACCCTCCGGCATCCGCATTGACCGGTGAATATTCGTTCTTGAATCATCCAATTGTTTCAGTTGATCATCGATTGACATGTCAATATTTTTGCTCACTTTGTTCAGACGCGGTGATTGCTGATTCAACGACAGTTGGTACCGTGTCGTCAAACTCGACGAATGGTAATGTCACCGATGTTCCTAACTCTGCAAAAGCTGAAGACAGTGATCAGGCAGTTGGGATTACCACTAAATCACCGGATGTTGAAACCCAAGGTAGCGAAATAAGCGTCGCTAGTGATGAGACAGACTCCGTCGGCGGCTTCTACGTCGTTAATCCAGGTACTCCTATCCAAAGAGGAGCCTATTCCATGGAAATAACATACGAAGCTGAGATCGATGGCACGAACACGTACGTGAACACCTATGAACTGGCGGGTCAAAAGAGGTGAGCTTGCAGATGTTTTAGCTGAAATTCTATAACCATCACTGCGCATCTTTCATTTCGAAGATGGCTGCTGGGGACGAATCTGAAACCACTCGGTGCCCGCACTCTGTTTCCTGGATTCGATGATCCCGGCTCCAGGGCCAGGTTCGCTCTGTCTGTTGCTAGACCGAAGTCGTCGGTGTCTCTGGCCAACATGCCTCTGCAGTCATCAGAGTCTGTGTGAGTGGACACTTCGCATTCGTTCTGATGTCTCTTTACTGTTCCTCTCTCACCCATCCGACTTTTTCAGGTCAGACGACTGGGTGATGGACCACTTCAAGAAATCACCGCCATTGTCATCGCACAATATTGCCTTCCTAGTCGGCGACCTTCAGCCCATCGGAGAAACCACTGGTGGGGATACCAAAACGCCCTCAACTTTGTGGGGTGGTAACAGCAAGATGAACGAAACAGGGTTCATAGCTGAAAAAATAGGCTCAGTGACTAAAAGCCTGAACGAATTCTTCTCCGTTCCTCTTTCCCTGCCGAAATTGGACGTAGTTGCTGTTCCTGGTCTCATCATCGACGGTGCGGGAAGCACTGGCCTAATTTCTATCAGGTTCGTTCCTCTTCGTCTGAAAATAGATCATCGTGGTTCTCTAAACAGCAAAATATTGTATGAATCCAACAGGGAATCACTCTTCTACTTGTCGAACGAGACTTCCGACGTCATGAAGGAGCTCGCGATCAAGAACTTGATAAAAACCATCGGCGAACAGTGGCTTGGCGGGTTGGTCGGTGCCCGGACATGGTCAGACGCTTGGATTCTGGAAGGCTCATTGATATACCTACAGCACTTATTGGCTGACAAGGCAAGCACTTTCCAGGACGGAACGTCAGTGAACAGCATGCATGAAAACTGTCCAAATTCGTTTGATTTTTTCAGATAGAACCATCGATCGATGCTTACCCATCGTTTGGCATGATCCAACACGGCGCGCTCGAGTCTGATGCTTACGCAGCGTCGAAGCCTCTGGAGTCTAGGCTGAGCCCAGCGATGCTGGAGACGTCGTATCCTCAGAATGTCTTCAGAAAGGGTGAGTGGAATGAATTCTAGCCCATATACAGGATCGGAAATGTTATGCTAAACGTATCGATTGCTTGTAGGTGCATGTCTGATTCGCATGTTGCATACCGTGGTATCTGACTCGGGCCTTAAGAGTGGTTACAAAAGATTTATATCTGGGTGGTGGGTATCGTGTCTCAGATTCTGTCTAACGAGAGTAACCGAGTTTGATACGTAATCTAATCGTATTTGCAGGAATAGCACCAATCCAAGAGTCTCAGACTTCTGGAATACCATGTCTGACGAAGCTCAGTGGCTTCCGGATGGCGTCTCATTCACAGATGTCATGACCCCTTGGATGACTCAGAGCGGTTTTCCGGTCGTCACTGTTACTAGGAACTACGAAACTGGATCTGCTGTCGTTCGGCAGGTAAGGGTTTAAAACTGTCTTCGTCATGGTCAGCATTATTCAGATGATTGAAGTGAGAAGACCAATTATTGAATATTATGGCGAAAAAAAACCGGTGGAACAATAACAAACTCGGAGTCTAGGCCGTATCCTTTTTACGGAGGAATTGTTCGCCGGATGTTAGTCACAATCAGTGAATTAAAACATTTTTAGAGCATATTCTTGGTACTGAAGCGGGTCGCGGCGTCGGGTATAATAATTGCGCGGACAAAGAAAGGTCTAATAATTCAATTCCTGCAATTGAGTGATGTGGTTGATTCAAGCTGGTTCCGGCTAATCAAATAATATTCATTTGTACAGCTGATTCATGGCTCGAGGAATGGTCGTGCAGCAGTCATCAAGATATTCTGAAATATTTGTTGTCTTTTAGGAACAATTCTCTTACGACAACTCCTCGATATCGAAACGACAATTTTGGTATGTCCCTCTGACTTACATAATCGAAGACGACGATTGGTCAGCACCCAGGAAGTCTTGGTTTAAACAAGAACAGGAAGTAACCTTGGATAACCTTGGGCAGGGCGATGATAAAAAATGGGTCTTATTCAACGTCAATCAAACTGGTGAGTCACTGAGCGTTGTCATTTGGTATTCAAGTTCAGTTTTCGAAGAGATTTACAAGAATTGTATTTTCTCCTCAAGGTTACTATCGCGTAAATTACGACGTGGACAACTGGAAGCTGTTGTCATCAGGTTTGAATTCATCCTTCGATAAATTCCCGGTTACCACAAGAACTTCACTTGTAGACGACGCTTTGAGTCTAGCTTGGGGTGGTCGATTGGAATACGCGACAGCTCTTGATTTGATTCTTTATCTCGAAGAGAGGGAAACCCACCACTCGCCATGGACGGTCGCCTTTCAGAACATGGTCAAGCTCGATAATTTGCTGCATAGTTCTGCGGCTTACTCAAGTTTTCAGGTTTGAATTTACCGAGTTTCCTTGACGGGACATGAGACGGTAGCTTAATGGAGTAAAAATTCAAATTTTTACACTTTCAGGAATTCATGATCAAATTCATATCCCCTATGTTTAAAAAAACGACGTCAACAAGCGCGGAGACTCCGATGAAATTGATGGCCATCAAATGGGCTTGTCTGATCGATAATCCAGAGTGTCGGAACTACGTCAAGAGCCTGTAAGAATTTCATCGATAACCTTATGAAATTTTAATATAAGATGAATTTAGCGAGTCAAACATTTATTCAAGATCAAGATTCATGTATTGTTGGATATTGAAAATTCAACGATATAAATTTAATTTAAAATGACGAATTTTGAATCTCATTGCAATTCAAATCACAGGGAGACTGTACCGAAATACCTTGAGCAGACCGTGCAATGTACCCTGGCAAAATTTGGAGGAAAATCCGAGTGGGATTCGATGCTCAATAAGACCCTGAAAGCCGACAAAGAAACAAGGCTGAAGCTCTTGTCCGCATTACCGTGCTTTCAGATAGAATGGATTTTGGAATCGTGAGTATTATCAAACTTCTCCTGAAGCAGCAAACATGGCAGCCAATATGTTGGCACAGCGTCTGAGACTGTATCAAATTTCAATAGCACATTGATTATGTAGTTATCAATATTGTAGCTTCTACAACTCTGAATTAGTCTCGATTTTCTTAAATTTCTAGACTCTTTAACGACATACTAAATGGAGAAAAATACGACATGGCGGAAACTCTGATCCTGCTCACTAGCATCGGTGAAAATCCAGTAGCAGCTCGATCAGCGTTCAAATTTGTACGAAGACACTGGGACGTCTTGCACGAAAGGTTGACGAAAAATTCTTTAAAATCGTAACCCCAGTGGCCAGTTTCAATGAAAATGCGTTTTTGTTTTAACTGGACACTCGTGTTGGAATTTTGCTTAGCTTTGCTTCTAAGAATGACTAACCCAACTTGACCTAACCTGACCTAACCTGATGACAAGTTTTAAATTTTATTCTTTGTCTGAAATATTGTTAAACGTCGCTTGCAGATTCTCAAAATCTTATCCAATCGCGAAAGCCTTCCTAGTCGCATCGATAAACGGAATTATGGATGCGCAGGATCTGAAGGACGTGAGTAAAATTTGAAAAGATTGGATTAATTTTGGACATACTGAAATTTGCAATGTTTGAATTTAGTTTCAGAGTTTCAAACAAGAGTATCACGACAAGCTCAAATTCATGGGGCGTACTATAGCTGTCGCGGAGGCTGAGGCTAGGTCCAGAAGTTCATGGCTTAGGGTGAATCTAGTTGCGGTACAAGGGTGGCTGGAGAACTACACCAAAACTTCGTTGTAACCAAATTCAAGGGTGTAGTCCTAAGTGAAAGCTACCGCATCGATATTGGGTCGATTTTGCGAAAGATCCTTTTCGCAGCGTCTGCACAAAGGCAACAAAAAAATTGTCGTTCTGAGAAATTCACTCAAATTCCAATTTGCTTTATTTTGGATTCATTATACGATTCTCTTCAACAATGAAACACTCAAATTTGTTATTTTTGAGTTGAATAAAATATCAAAATTGACACAAAATTTGAGTCAAAATTCTATCAGAAAAATCTAATTTTCAATTCTGGGATATATATTTTTTTGTATCACTTTGAGTTGTTATACTGTCTCAAAAATGGCTTCGGAATATGATGCAGCATGAAGACTGGATGATTTATACGGACAAGAAAAAAAATTTTGTAAATCTGTATTCAGTTTTTTTTTTTTTTTTTTTTTTTTGTATGCGTTACGCACGTCTAGTCCTTATGATTTGTGAGGAATATTTGAAGTCAAATTTGACCAACATGGATTTTCTACGACAACGAATTTTTATTCAAATATGCTTTTTCTCAAACATGATTACAAAACCAAGCAACAGTGTTCTTACTTCATGTATACTTTACAATTGATAATTATTATTATTATTATTATTATTTTTATTATAATTACAGTATAATTTATATTTAACAAATATTATATATATATATATATATATATGTACGATATTATACATAATATACTTAGTTATCGGTAATAAAAAGTAACAGTGCGATTTTGGTTTTGGGTTTGATAAACTGAAAAGCAAATGCCTCAATTAAAAATACAATTATTATACATCTCGTTGTTTCATACTTCATACTTTTCAACTATACAGGAATTTGTTAATTAAACTAATTTAAAAATGGTGTAATATTATCATATTCAATCAGGGTAATTGAATCATGAAAATAAATTATTACAAGTTTATACAATTCATTGATTAAAAAATTAATGCTTTCAACAAATAATTTTTAATCAATATGAAAATTGTGTGATTGATGTATGATAATAATAAGCTGCAGATTTCAGTGTCTCTATAAATATTGTTATTTGTTTAATAACGATTCCATTAATTTTTTGTTGACTGTAAAAAATGGGATGATTAATACATGTTATACTGTTCTCATCTATTTACATGATATTTACAATCAATTAGTATTCAACCAATCAGTTTTTGCTGCTAATTTTATCAGAGAAAACTGTCTCCATTTATATATAATATTCATCATATACCTAAATTCATTAAATAATATATTTATATATATATACCACGATGGATTCATTTTTATCAATTTTTATTCTCTTGCGAAAAATTGTTTGTACAACGACAATCGCGTGACTATAATACAAAACGTGAATTCTTTTTTTTTCCCTTTTCTTTTCATGGTTATTAAATAGTTTTCTACGTTTTTAGTATGGTTTCAGGACTACTATTTTTAATCGTTTATTAATTTTTTTTCCTTTTTTTTTAATCAAATTTTTTCCTCTTCTTCTTTCTTTATTGTTTAATTTAAAAAGAAAAACAATAACAATATATTTTCTATTTATATATATATGTATATGTATATAGATATCTATTTAAAATAATATTTTCCTTTCAATATATCGGAAAATAATTGTTGCTAAATTCATAAATAATGTTATTTAACTATTACAATAACATTATAATAATTGTTATTCATTCTATGTATTATAGATTATTAGTTTCGTTGAAATTTTACTCCGTACTCGTATTTTTTTTTCTTCTTTTTTTTTCAATCCATTTTTCTTATTAAAGTTATTAATTTTTTTTTTCTTCTCTTCACCGACGAGTGACTGTGCGTGACAAATTTATTATAATATATATCTATCAATATGTAATATCATGTTAACTATATAATAAATATATTATTATTAATTATTAAATTTTTTATTTTCATATATCCTTTTTTTTCTCCTTATTGAGATATTATTAATTATGTTTCGGTTTTAGGCACCGGAAATTAATTATCAAAAATTGAAATATTTTTAAAAACAAGAAAACTTGTGCTTCAAGTGTAATTAGACAAGAAAAATCAATTAAATCGGATATCTATATCTACCCTGAGGTCTATGATTTTTTGAATTTCCTTTTTTCCCCTAGGATAATGAATGGGGAAAAAATGAAATTCTATTTCTGTGATTATTCACACATGGTTGTTTTTTTTCATCAAACAATAGTTTCGGTAATCGATGATTATAAATTGATGAAAATCAATAACAGATGGAAGAAATCCATTTAGATTCTAGATTCTGACCAAATAACTTTATCGATTCAAATTCTGAAAATTGTAGGAGTCAAATTAGTAATAATAATAATAATAATAATAAAATTTCTTTGTTACAGATAGTTGAATGAGATTAAGATTCAAGATCCAATGAATTATATTTCTATGCAGATGAGTGTTAATTTAGCTCTTGCTAGAAGTTTGGTCCCAATCACATCCGTGTTTTTGTTTTAAAATATTGAAGATTGAAAATTGACTCCAAAGTACACATTGGCTTGAGGTAAAAATTGATCAGATCAATAATTGTTGAAGACGAATTCATTGAAATTAAACTTTTTCCATCATTTAAACGATACAATAATTATCTGGTACAGAATCGTATTTTCGCATTATGATTTGAACAAGAGAAATCCAGCTTTTAAAAATGAACAGCAATTAATTGGAAATAATTCATAGAAACATCGATAATAAAACTACAGTGTTGAGTAACTTCGGGGTTACTCAACAATATGCTACATCTATCAGCTTTAGAATTCGTATGCTTTACTTGTCCTTAATATTCCTATTGGTTATTGTTATTATTCATAATGCTTCAATTTTATTTACTTATTCATGCATTTTCCTCTGTCTTACAAAATATCCCATTTTTTTGTTGCTGTTGTTGTTCTTCTTCTTCTTTTTCAAATATATTTTCATTAATTACATGTTCAAATACACCGTGGAAGACCTCGTCTATCAAATTTCTTTGCAATTCTCAAAAGAGAGAGAGAGACAGAAAAAAATCATTTCGAACATGAGGAAATTTGAAAAAACAAATTATTTAGACAAATTGTTGAAATACTTATTTCATTCCTCAAAAATCTCTGAATTTGATGGAAAAAATTAGAAATTCAAAATTTTGTGCAATGAACAATTAAAAAATTGAGCAACCGGTTCAAGATGGAGGTAGGTGCCTATATTTCAAATCATTACGTCAACTGATCAAATTTGCGAATTAACTAAAGGCGTAGTATTCATTTTATCGTTGTTAATTTTGATGATGATTTTTTTTTTAATCCGAAATATAGCGGGGTCTTCCGCGGATAGTATTTCATGTGGTTGCCTATGTGTATTTTTTTCTATCATTATTTTTTTTTTTTGCAATGTAAATATGCCTATGTGCAAATTAAGTATCTACAGTCTTATTTTCGTATAAGTTAATCACCTTATATAATATATATATATAATATTCAATAATAATTTTTTCTATATCGTTATCAATTAATCTACTTCGACTATATATTTTTTTTCGTTTTAATTACACGTTCGATTTATATAGTATATATATATACCAAGTATTACAAAACATATGCTAATATCTCTATATATTATTCGCTCATTCGGTCACAAGATATTGGTCAATATTCTCTACTAGAATCTGAAAAGTCGTTATCCTAGACGGTGAAATTAAGAATAGAAAAATAACAGCGAGTTCAGGTTCGATATTTGAACAGTGGGAACCCTTGAACACTGCTCGAACAAAATTCGCTGTTATTGAAAAACAAAAAACAAAATTTTGTTCATTATTCTTCGAATAAAGGATATGACCTCGAGAATACGCCAGCATCTTGCGAATGATGATTTATGACTGGTTTTCACAGGTAGACTATATGGGTGCGTTCTCTCTTCTTAAGGATAACTTTTAGGTTAGGGTTATTATATACCTCGTATACTGCCGATGAGCAACGAGCTTTTATCGGGATTCCTTTTAGCTATGATACAATACCGATTACTTGAATTTATATTATCATTATCGTTATTATTTTGTATTCTTTATTATTTTCGTATATGGTTATTAATAATTGTTAGTTTATCAACGATTAACTATAATGGCAGCTTTGTTACGAAAATTTGAGCACAGACTATGTCATAACAGTATATTATATAATTATTTTCTTCTTTTCCAAATTATTTATTTCAAAAACATTATAATTACCCTGGTGGAAATAATTCTACGTATTTGTACGTCCATTTCTACGTGGTTCTACATTAATTAGAACATGTGAATAGTTTTTCATAGATTTTTTCGTAGATAATTATCTACGAAAAAATACGAATTTCTACGAGTTTCTACAGGAAATTTCGTAGTTTTTTTTTCAGGGATTTTCGTAAATTGTCGTAGAATAAAGTAAGAATGTCAATTTTGGAATTCACCTGGATTTCACACCTGTATATTAATTAAGGTTCATGTTTGTAAGGGGGAAAAAAATAAAATAAAAAAATAAAAAAAAAAAAACGACCCCGAAAGAGGTTCGAACCCAGCCCATTTGGAACGGGCCACCCATCCAAGTACTGACCGCGACGAATTGTGCTTAACTTTGCTCATCCCTATGTGTTCGGTCTTCGACCCGCTCCAACTCTTCCTTCTGACGTATATCCCATTTATCAACAATCGAACGTCAATGAGATGTATGGAACATGCATGAATATGCGAGAAACTGAAATGTCTTATTTTACTGTCGAAAATTGTAGAATTTCGTAATATTTTACGCCGTTTTACGTAATTTAGCTTTTACTGGTCTTGCAGCATTCAAAATTCTCTAAAGATCGAAAAATCGTATAAGATAGTAATTTTCCGAATAGATTTTCAGTATTCTACGAAAAAAATTACGACATTCATTACATTTTATTGGGGATCCGAATTTTCTTAGTTTTTCGTAAAAAGGCGTATAAGAGCATAGAAACACGTAAAAATTCCTACTATTCTACGAAAATTTACGAAATTTTATCACAATTTTTCAGAAGTTCGTATTCTGTTATTTGTCCATAGAAAATCGTAAAAAATCGTGAAAATTCTTACTATTTTACGAAATGTTATGACGATTTCGTAGGCCTTTTTTTCATTTTCGTATATTTTCATGAAAAATCGTAGAAAATCGTCAAAAATCCTAGAAATTCGTAAAAACTCTAACTATTTTACGAAAGTTTATGAAATTCATTTTACACTTTTCATTAATTGAAAGTTCCTTTTTCGTTCGTAATTTTTCGTGTTAAGTCGTAGAAATTTCGTAGAAATTCTTAGTTCTTCGTAAAATCTCGTAATTTTTCGTAGAACTTCGTATCTATCCGAACAAAGTTGTAGGATTTTCTACACATTTCTACAATTTTCTACAAATTTTCTACGATTTTCTACGAGAAACTACAAATTTATACAAATTCATACGATTTTCTACGAATTCTGGTTTCGTAGTTTCTCGTGGAAATTCGTAGTTTTTTCGTAGAAATTATTTTCACCAGGGTAGTCATCCTTGATACTCTTAAATCGTCGGTGTAATAATCACCTTCATCTGTAAATTGTTATCATTCAATTGCAAAATTTAACATTTATTTTAGATAGGGATGTGCCGGATAGCGATTTGGCAAGATAACCGGACACCGGATATCCGGCGCGAGAAGTCCGCCCATCTTCTGAAGAGTATATCGAAGATTATTGCTGTGTATCCGGTTATACGACCGGATAGTCAAAAAATGGGTCAGATACCGGAAAGTCACTAGATATCCGGTAAATCCCTATTTGTAGACTGCATCGCGACGCGGTACCAACATAAATAAATTGGACAGTATTTTAAGCCCTCGGATTGCGCGGATTATCTTCAAGGAAATAATATCGAGCTTGCGGTAATGGAAACGTCATCCTCAATCTCCCGCCTCTCATTCTTTACCAAGCTCATATAATGTACTTATATATTATCGATTCAACTTACCTCATCTCCTCAATTTTTCCCTGGTCATTTTATCCAGCCCATGCTTCTATATTTATATTTATACACAAAATCATGAAACTTCAGATACCTATAGTCCCTATACAGAACATAGTCCGCGGTCAATTACCATCTCAGATGCCCTTTTTTCCTTTTTTTTTCTATATTATGACAAATATCGTAGATATGATGGGAAAAAAAAATCGCCACGAGTCAGTTTGGAACTTGATTCTCAATTGTTTTTCAAAGTAATTTGGAACATATTTAGAGCAAATACTGATAACACATCATGATTCAGAGATATTAGAATTTGACTTTTCAAATTCCCGCCATTAAAGAACCAATCAAAAATGAATAGGACTATGTCCTATACCGACTCTAGAGGTACCATGCGACGTCATACTGTCCACACTAAAAACAACACAAATTACGTCACTAATTATTATTCCATGTAATCGGCCTGTGGTCAACGACGAGTTCAGTCTAGTCCGCCAGGCACGTTTGGATATTTATTATTTTTTTTTTTCGCGTTCTTTAAATTTGAATTTCGTTCAAAATTTTTCATTTCACAATGTCTTTTTTTTTCAAATTCTCACAAAGAGCCCTTCAGCCGTAATTTTGCAGGGGGGGGGGGGGGTGGAAATAGGGGGTCAAT
>JAEUYN010001331.1:0-15177 GCA_018257835.1 Euura lappo | reverse complement strand
AAAATTGGAGATTTGACGAAAGAAATTCATCATTCACCATATAATTTTGAATTGAATATATAATTCGCAGACTCAATTTATGGGTCTACATTTTTTATAGCAACAGGATTCCATGGGATTCGTGTATTTATCGGAACCACATTTTTAATAGTAAACATATTACGATTAAAAAAAATCATTTTTCTATAAATGATCATTTTGGATTTGAAGCATCTGCTTGATATTGACATTTTGTAGATGTAGTTTGATTATTTCCTTATATTTCAATTTATGGGAATGCAGGTAAGATAAATACAAACCAATTCTTGAATCCATGAATTAAATATGTGGTTTGAGCCCGAGGGTTGGCGAAGCGAAGTTGCCATAATTACGCATACGATGAGCCTTACATGCGAGCAAGATATCGCGTGCATGTATGATGTGTTCATTAAATTGAAAATGCTGTATTGATCATAACTCCGATCTGTGATTGGTCCGCGTGAGCCAACCAGAGTCTTGCAAATGCTTACGTCAGAGCAGGAATTATACTTCTTTCTTCATTTACCACCCGACTCTTTGACTGATCATTTCGGATAAAGTGGCTCTGGAAATGCAGGTAAAATCTTACTTACAAAAAAGCACTACCGTTTTCGAAAAGCCGTAGCAATACGAATGTTCATTGAGAGTTCCAATTTGGATTTTGAGTTTCCACAGAAGTTGAAAACCCAGATTATCTCTCGACCGTCGGAATCCTAGTGCGCGCAAAATAGTTCCGATCCTGGAGTCTTCAAACATAACTTATAGGTGGCTAATTTCCAGTGTGATTGGGATATTTCACGTATGGTTTTTATTTCGTGCATTACGTGATAGTTTGCGAGAAAAAAAATGGGATATATTTTTTCTTTCTTCAATTGAAACAAAATTAAAGGGAACACAACGGATCGAAAATTACTACGTTGTGACGTCACCCATCTAATTAAGGCTACATATATCGCGTGTCTAATGGCATAAGATCGTAAACGCCAAAAACACGATTTTGGTGGCAAAAGGTCGTATAATTTTTTTTCGCCATTTGCTCTAAAAATGATCAAAACGTATTACATCAATTGAAATTACGAGATCGAAAAATGGAAATGCAAAAGGTCGTATGTTGGGCGAATACGTCATTCTTTCATTACAATTTTTGAGGAAAATAAAAAAAAAAATTCTAAAAGCAGAAGGTCGTATCCGCCATTTTTTTTTCACCCCTCGACGAAAAAGTCGTAAAAACACCTGAAACGCGAAGATAAATTAAAAAAAACAAACGTTTTGAAAAATTCGATAAAAAATATTGATAGCTAAAAGGAAAAGGTCGTATGCGCCATTTTATTATTTTTTTATTTTTCATGATTTTTCCAAATAGTTGAAAAAAAAACTCGGGAAACGCAAAGAAAAATTAAATTGACAACGTTTTGAAAATTCATAGAAAAAAAATACCAAGGTAAAAGCAGAAGGACGTAAGTGCCAATTTAAAAAGAAATGGCGGATACGACCTTCTGCAATTGATGGAAACCATTTTGTTTTTGCGAAGTTAGGACTGAAAGGTCGTATCCACCAGTACATACGACCTTCTGCTTTCAATTGACCTAGTATTAAATTTCAACGTTTATGAACAAATCTTCGGGTCTTTAGTCTAAATACGATTGAAACAAAAATATACGACCTTTTGCCGTTACGAAAAGCAAAAAGTCATATATTGGCGCTTACAACCTTATGTCATTAGATTCGCGATATATAGCCAATTCGCTGAAATTCAACTGTCTGTAACTTTTGTAATTACGTATCATTTTTAACAACGGGAAAGAAAAAACATATGGGGGAAATTCCGTGTCAACTCGGCCAATGATTTTCCCTCACTATTTTTGATTCGCTTCACAATATGCTACACGATTCTCCGATCTCAAAAAAGAATTCCTGAATTTTTGCAGATTTTTCTAGCCAACCGTTATTGTTCTATCATTATTCCACCTCATTTAAATGTTTTTTTTTTTTTTTCAATTCTGTGATCAATTCTGAAATTTTTAGTACTTTTCAGAGAATTTTCAAAGAAGAAACAGGGCATTTCGTTCTTTCAAAATGTTGAGAGTGCTGAAGAAAAAAAAAGCCCATTATCAGACTGGTGTCAGAATTATCGAAATTGGAACAAAATTTTTTAGAATTTTTGAGGTTTAGAGAAAAAACCATTTCGGACGGGGGGAAATAATCATAAAAAATTAACGGTTTGTTGAAAGAGTCTGGAAAAATTCATGAGTGCTTTTTTGAGATCGGGATATCATACAGGAAATCGTGAGGTGAATCAAAAATGGTGAGGAATAATTATTGGTCGAGTTGACATGGAATGCCCCATACCCTAATCATTTTATGCTACTCTACATATACGCGTATAGAGATTAAATAAAATCACTGCAAAATCCCAATTGAGGGCATCGGTTTTTCGTCAAGAAGACGATCTTTGAATATTCGTGCTGCAAAGTGATCCTATACGTGTTTCTTGATTCGTTACCAACGGCCTATCTTTGGTTTCATTCTCAAACCAGATGGAAATATCGCGAGCTATCCAACTCTTAAGTTGGAGCGAGAGAATGCTGAGATTGGTTGGTGTCTGGCCACCTAATCCTAACGACACTCTGTTCGCCGTAAGCCTCGGTTATCTGATGATTCACGTGAGTCTAGAATACGCAGATCTGATTCAATTTTTGGACAGTCTCGAGCATGTTGTGGCCAACCTGACGCAGAACATCACGTTCACGATAATCGTGTTGAAAGTGATTGTGATGCATTGGAAAAGTCGGGAATTTCAAATAGTTATCGAAGCGGTGGCGGAGGACTTTCACGCAACAAACTACAAAACCTCCACGGAAAAAAGTGTATTTTTGGCCAGTTACGCAACTGCCAGGAGGATTATTGCAATCCTGTCGTTGTTGGTCATTTCCTCGGCGATATCCACGTACCTGGCGCCTTTCATCAATCTACTGGGAACTTGTGAGTGATCGGTCAATCATATTCCAATGAAATGAGTTGACTTCAGGCTCAATAAAATTAGACCGATTTTTCGCAGTGAACGAACATGGGACGGTCGATTTGAAGTTGCCGTATCACGTTCGTTTGTTTTGGAACGTGACGGAAGTTCACACCTATGCACTGACGTACTTGGCTCAGCTTCCGTTCCCTTTCGTATCAGCTTTTGGATACATTGGTCCCGATTGTATGATAATCACGCTGATATTTCACATCTGTGGCCAGTTAGCGGTTTTGGTAGAACGTATCAACGGTCTGAACACGGACCAGCGAGAATGCGGCGCAGAAATAAAAAAACTCGTCAAAATGCATGTCCGATTAATAACGTGAGTGATTTACGTGTGATAAAACCTTTCATGTAAATATCCGACTGATGTACCTAATTTAGGATGGTGGTGACTTTGGGGGAGGCGTTCAGCGTCATCTGGTTGGCACAAGTCCTGGGTGGGGTACTTCTCATATGCATTCTATCCTACAATCTCTTAGCGGTACGTAACTTGACGTTTATATTTACGCACCTTTTTTCACCACAAATGTATATCAAACTGGCCATTGCAAGCCATGTAATGCGGATGCTATCTGTCACAGAATACAGAGGAGGACAAAGGTCTCACTTTGGCTGAATTTTTCAATTTCTTGAGCTACATATTTGGCGTTACACTTACGATATTCGCCCACTGCTATGTTGGCGAGAGCCTCATCCAAGAGGTGAGATATGTCTACATATTCTCGTTTTGCCATTGCCGTCATTGTCCACGTTTGTAGGTGCGGTGTACCGATCAAATATCTTTTCCAGAGTACGAGAGTGCATCGTGCCTTTAGCGAGTGCGGATGGGAAAAGATGCCAGTGCGTCATGCCAAATCGATAATCATATGCCTGGCTAGGTCCCAGCAGCCCCTCGAACTTTCAGCTGGAAAGTTCTACACGCTTTCCGTCAGCAGTTTTACAAACGTGAGTTTTTGTCACCTTCATAGTAAGGCAAGTTCAATTATCAATGAAACAACGGAAGAACCTTCTGCATAATCAAACTACTCTGTTCTTTTGCATTCTCCTTCGACTCGTTAACGGATGAAATCCCTCTATTTTTACAATATTTCACAATTGATTGGAAATATCGTTTTCCGTCTTGCAGATGATGCGAACATCGATGGCATATTTTTCAGTCCTGAGAAATCTCTTGTGAGAATAACGCATCCAACCTGATAAGAGTTCCTCCCATGCACTGATTTAATCCCTTACTTATCAGTCATCGAAATTCTTGTTTATAATAGTGAAGGTGTAATAAAAACTTGTCACCAAGATATGTTTGACTTTGTGGAAAAGCATATTTTAATTTTCTAAAATTATCCAAAGAGTATGCTTCACCCACGTCCGGCGTTTTATACGTTCGTTGCATGTCACGATGGTCATATGTCATGCATCTAATCTTGTGTCATCGATGCATTCGTCTGGAAACACGTTCCACTGACCTAGAGGGAAAAGAGACCTATTAATTCTTATCATACAAGCTGAGGCGTGCACGCGAGCATTCCAAGTCTGGAAATCAAGACAGCGCGAGCGTCAGGCCTGGAATGCGATTCTAGGGCCGAAGAGCAAATTGTCATTCGTAGAATCACTAAATGTTCGTAGGCTTAGTTGATGCTCTGGAGATTACACGTTCAACGATGCGTGCGGATTGTCAAAGGTGAATTATTGGGATAATTATACGTGCTCGCCAAGTGTCTGGTTCCCAATCGACCTATTTCACTGTGCTTTAGCCAGAAGAGACATGAATGCGTGGTATGTATACGTACACTATCAGCACCTCTGACTTTCCACGATCTTCGTCAAGATAAATTGTTTTGGACAGGAAAATTGACAGTGTACGTTTCCATAACTGTTTGAAAACTATTTCCCAACAATTAGGGATCCAAAACCATTCGAGTTAGTGCTCGGTGGAGGGCCTTCTCTCACCTCGGGTTCGGGTGGCTACACGCTCATAGCAAAAACGTCCCTTGCTCCTTAGGTGCACAATGTACTATTTCTCACTTTTTAACCCCTTCACTGGTAAAAGTATTTGAGAGTGAAGTGGACATTTTTGGTAGACAATTTTTTTCTCACCATGAACTTGAAATTTTGTACTCGGGGGTTTTTGGGGTCGCTGATTACGAATCTGCATTCGAAAATAGAAATTCAAGATGGCGGATCCAATATGGCGGACCGAAAATGCAAGGTCCGTTGACGAGGGCGAACGTTGGTACCCGGGGGTTTTCGGGGTCGCTGATTACGAATCTACACTCGAAACTTGAAATTGCAAAGTGACGGATTGAATATGGCCGACTAAAAATGAAAAAAGTCATTTGACAAAAGCGAACGTTGGTACTTGGAGGTTTTGGCGTCGCAGATTACGAATCTACACTCAACATTTTTAAATTCAAGATAGCAGATATGAAATTTTTTGTGTCAATGCACTTAATTTTTTCGATCGTACACGTTGGCAATGCCTGAGTAGGCAAGTATGACTACCGCGTTATTTTATTATTTTAGACGAATTGTCAAAATATTTTCGAATCTCTTCATGTGAATTGCTTGGCCTTCACTGTTTATATTTCTTTGCAACAATTATTCAATAAGCGAACACCATTTCTGATAGACATAATTGAAAAATAATACACTCGTTCGCCGCAGTTACGAGCGCCGCAGTTACAAGCAAGCATTGAAAATGCTTCCGTTTTCGGGTCTGCAGTAGTGAGGTCTGTGGGATCAAATCTTGAAAGATGCAACGGAAGCGATGCAACGGAAGCGATGCAACGGAAGCAATGCAACGGAAGTGCGTAATGAAAAGTTGAAGAAATAAATAATAAAAGAACAAAAACAATAGAACGAGGGACACTTAGGTGATGTAGATTTTACTGTGGACATAATGATTCTTAGTGTAATCATAGATGGCAATAGTAATAGTGCAGCATGTAATTAACCGCTGCGTGAAAAAAAGGTTATAAATAAATAAATCAACAAAAAAATAGAACGAGGTACATTTCGGTAATGTAGATTTCACGGTGCAAATGATGATTCGTAGTGTAATCATAGATGGCAATAATAATAGCGCAGCATGTAAATTCAGAAGAGATTCAGATGAAAAAATGCACGAAAACTAAGATAACGAAGGACATTTTCAATGCATCAACCGCTTGCGTTACATGCAAGATCTGTAGATTTTATCATTCACGATCAGTCAATTCGAGTGCGTTCTTGTCAAAGTTGGATTCTTGGTATAGTTAGGTATTAAGCGTTCGGTATTAAGCGTTCACCGAAAGTCCGACGAATATCGATCTCTTCCACTGGGCTACGGGTGAAAGAGACCTGAATGCCCGATGCGTGAGTCGTCACCACTTCCCACAATCCTTTTCAACGTAAATTATCAAAGTTTTGAATATGAGAATCATTATGATCTGTAAACTATTTTGTAAGTGTATTTTTTAATAACTTCACCCAGATCTAATCCAGATCCATCCGAGTGAGGTATGCACCCTAATTTTCGTTTATAACTTATTTACCTATTTCTTACTGCATACATCTATGTATATAGTACGCGGCTGTGGTCTGTCACGATGACGTGTGCAAGAAAAAATACTGATAAAAGTGGAAAGTTCACGCAGACTTGAATTATACATGGGGGTTGATCCCGAGGGTTAGCAAACCGGAAGTAGTCATAATTACGCATACTATCGTGCTGACATGTGGTCAAGATATCATATGCATCTGTAATATATTTACATCAATTTTGAAATACCGTATCGATCAAAATACCGAACTCTGATTGGTTCATGTCCGCGAATCACAGCTCTGCTGATACTTTCCTCGAAGCAGAAAGTCCGCCTTCCGCCAGTTTACCATTCGACTCTTCAACTGATCACATCGGACCAGGTCACTCCACAAATTCAGGTAAAAATTTCGTTTATCTAATCACGAATAGATCAAACAATGGAAATTCAATCCGGTTCGCAGGGTCCATTAGAAAATTCATTTCCAAGTTGAGGTTTTCATTGTCCAAAGTGATAATAAGCTATTTCTTGTTTCCGACCACTTTCGGGTAACATTCGCATAATCCTTCACAATTTCTTCTTAATATTTAGGCACAGCTCACAGACTTTACATTTTCGGAATAGTGAAAGTGCAAAACCTTTTTTTCGGAAAGAAGTTGATTCTCAAAAACTATTAGTTTAACGCAATTCACTGATACAGTAAAAAAGTTGACCATTTTTAGTTCGCGTTCGATTTCATTCACGAAACAATATATTATTTTTGTCACATTACACCTAGTGAGTTGAAAACTGGATTTACAAAAATCTCCAGTATTTCACATACATTCACTGTCCACGGTAATCTGGTTATTCATATTCAGAACGATGGAAATGTCGCGGGCTATTGAGCTCCTGAATCGGAGCGAAAGAGTCTTGACGGTACTGGGCGTCTGGCCCGAGACTCGGAACGACACTCGTTTTGTCATCATCCTCAGCTACCTAATAACCCACGTGAGCTTGGAATACGCAGACCTCTTCGAATTCATGGGGAGTCTCGAGCACGTCGTCGCTAATCTCACAGAAAACATCATGTTCACGGCGATCGTGATAAAAGTAATTCTTCTCCGTTTGAACAATCGGAAACTCGGACGAGTACTCGAAGAAGTGAATAAGGATTTTCAAGAGGACAACTACAAGACCCCGAAAGAAAAAGAGGTATTCTTAGCCTACTACAAGAACTCCAGAACGTTCGTTAGCATCGCGATACCGTTGGTCGTTTCTACGGCTGGTACCTACTACTTGGCACCCCTCGGCGATCTGCTGGGGTCCAGTGAGTGATCAATTAAACGAAAATATTAAAATAAATACCACAAAATCAATTCATATCACTTCTGGTCTTCATCAATGCCGACGTGCGCGACAGAAATTTATCCGTCGCCTCGCGAGCAAGAGACCGAAAGTTTGATCCACTTGTCGAAATTAGAAGCCGATCTGATGGCAATCATGTTTGAAATTACCTGAAATTACAGCAATTAATCAAATTGTCGAACGTATATATTTTTCAACAGTGAACACGAATGGGACAACCGAGTTAACCCTGCCGTATCACACGCGCATGTTTTACGACGTGTCGAAAGTTCACACCTATGCACTGACGTACTTGGCCCAGCTTCCGTTCGTTTTCGTCTCAGCTTTTGGGCACACTGGTGCCGATTGTCTACTCGTCACCCTGATGCTTCACGTCTGTGGCCAGTTATCCGTTCTCGTTGATCGTATCGATCACTTGGATACCGATCCCCAAAAATGTGGCCAGGAAATAGGCAAGCTCGTCAAAATGCACGTGCGACTGATATCGTGAGTAATTTGGCACCCTAGCGAAAACTTCGACTTCGATCATGAACTAAGAAACTTTAGGATGGCGACGACATTGAAGGAAGCGTTCAACGTCATCTTGTTAACACAACTAATCGGGGAAATGGGTCTGATGTGTCTCCTCTCGTACAACATTTTAGCGGTAAAACGACGATCGAATTAATCTTTCGAATAGATTCGAATCCACTGGTTTCACTGTCTACTTTGTGCAGAATGCTGAGGAGGGACAGAAGGCTGATTTCGTCAACTTCGTGATCTATATTTCCGGCGTTGTGCTATTGATCTACGCTTACTGCTACGTCGGCGAGAGTCTTATCGGAGAGGTGATTTCAGTCGCGTATACAATTTTTATCTGTAGGCACATATTCTTCGCAGCGACATCATGCCAATGCGTGTCTTACAGAGTGCCAGAGTACACGATGCATTCAGCAAGTGTAGATGGGAGGAGATGTCGAACCAAGATGCGAAATCGATCATCATATGTTTGGCCAGGTCGCAACAGCCTCTCGAACTGACAGCCGGACAATTCTACAAGTTTTCCTTGACCAGTTTCACGGACGTGAGTTTGCATCGTTTTTTCAGGAGTTTATCGTGGTTCTGAAAATAGCGTAATAATCACATAACACGATATTCCGCAGATAATGAAGACATCGATGGCTTATTTGTCAGTGTTGAGAAATCTACTCTAAGACCGTCTATCAGCTAACCTGATCCAAAGAGTCGACTTTCTTCTCATTTTATACTATGGGAAAATATCGTTTAAATATTATCGACAGCACGTTTGAGTCGTATCAAATTACAATTACCTTATAGTTCAAGTACTAGAAGTCTACTGATTATTACCCGTATTTGACTGATCCCTTGCCAACCGCATTTGGCACCATATTCCAACACCCATGTCCAGTGCTTTGAAGGCTATCTAGTAATAAAACTGTGCTCGGAAGACATTGCCCTTGCAGTTGTGCATCCACTTTACCCCACATCGTATTGGGGTGAAAGTGAATGCATAACTTATGAAAACCGCGATCAGACAGTCGTCTGAGAGCCACGAGAGTCGGTGGATGTGGTATAACGTGCATATGTAATACCAATGGAATTGATTATAGTCAAGCACCCTAGCCAATAGTAGGCAGCTGAAGGGCTCACTCTGCTTCAGTTTGTCACGATCTGTCAACGCGAATAGTTCCGATCGCTTTTACCATGACCGTAAGAAGTTTTGCTGGTTAACATAAGCTGGAATTATTTATATCTGATCGACGTAACAAATCCAGTTATGATTCAATTCATTTTGGCAGTAATAGCAGATTTTCAAAAATCTCACTTTGACTGTTAGCCTTTACGAATGGCAACTTTTTCCATTAATTTCAGTCGGAAGTCTCGTCGGCGACGGACGTCATAAGTTGGAATCGTCGAATACTCGGCTTCCTTGGTACTTGGCCTGAAGATTCGCGGAGCCTTCGTGTTTCGCTGATTCTCGGCTACCTGTCAATCCATCTTGCCCTTGGTTACGCGTACCTATGTCATAACATCAAAAACCTGGACCATGTAGTAGTCAGTTTGACGGAGAGTATCCCTTTCACCGTAGTCTTGGTAAAAGCGGTCTTGTTTCGTAAAAACAGAAATCTTCTCTGCAAAATTATTCGCCAAGCAAAGAATAAGTTCGATGCTAACGATTACAGAAGTGACGAAGAGGTCGAGGTCTTTCTCAAGTATATCGGAATGGCAAAAAAATTCGCTCTTGTCACAGTCCCAATGGTCTTCACATCGTCCATATTTTACTTCTCGAAACCCCTGTTCATCAAACTTTTATCAAGTAAGATAATGCATGAATTATTCTATCCTGGATCCTCGCCAGATTCCAAAACCATCATCATTCAATTGAAGCCTTCTCTATTTTGAACAATGCATCTTTCCTTATCAATTTCGATCACTGCGAGCACTGATGGCGGATGCTTCGAAATCTGAAACTTGTCTTCGTTGTTGGGATAACAAAAGATATCAATGAGCGAATATTTTCAATGTCTTCCAAGTTGGAGGAAACGATACTTCGAGGTTTAACTTACCATACCGGGTAAGTTTGTTCTACGAAGTCACCGACGTGCGGATCCACGCACTCATCTACGCACTTCAAACGCCGCTGGTCCTTATCGTTACCTTTGGATACACGGGGACGGACTGTCTTATGGTGACTCTTACACTCCACGTTTGCGGCGAACTCTCAATTCTTGCTATCCGGATAAGGAATCTGAAGTGTGATAGATCAGGATGCGACGAGGCGATTCGTACTATCATCAACAAACACGGTCAATTGATTCGGTGAGTGTGGCAGCGGGGATTCCCAACTTTGATGCCAATTAGTTCACATTTCTCTGAGTTATACTCGTACCGGTAGAATGGCGCGGATGATAGAAGACGCCTTCAACATTCTCCTCCTCGGGCAGCTGTTCGGTGGCACTTTTCTAATCTGCTTTCTGGGATACGCGTGCCTCACGGTAATTACGAGTGTTATATATTCGTGAGAACATACGAATATTTACGACTTGAAAATCTACCGCAAAGTTATCCTGCACACATTGACTTGTACAGTTCTCGCTGAATGAGCTGATGTGATAGTTTTGCAAAAAAAAATTCCTGCACAATAAAGATGGATTCTATGCATACTCGCAATGAACACCTTTACAGAATACGACGGGGGGCCAAGAAACGGATTTGCTAAACTTTTTGCTTTACGGCTTCTCGGTTATCATATTACTTTACATCTATTGTTACGTCGGCGATTGTCTCACGCATGAGGTGAGTGCATTGCAACAGTAGTGATATTCCAAACTAACAGAGGTAATCAATCAGCTTGTTTCGCATATTCTTGTAACTCTTTCAATCCTGTCCATCGTCTCCAGAGCATTATGGTACGGGATGCATTCTCTTACTGTCCATGGTACGAGCTGCCAATCAGAAATTCCAAGGTATTCGTCACGTGCATTATCCAATCTCAGAAACCACTTCATTTGACTGCTGGAAAGTTTTACGTCTTTTCGTTGGAAAGATTCACCTATGTACGTTCATTGATGAGAGAAATTGCGTCAAATTTGAAGCAATTAATTAGTGTATTCATTTTCAGGTGATGAAAACAGCTGCCGCATACCTTTCGTTTCTCCGAACTTTTGTATAAACGTTTCCGGTAGCACAATAGTATAGCATCAATCAAAGTTAGATTTTGATTTTGTGCATCTCTATCGTGAACGTCAAGACAAGCTGTTACTGGGAGAAACGCCGAAATGAGCTGTTGCGAACAGACTCACTCAGATAAGCTGGTATTACTAGGAGGTATCGAAAACATCAAATTCAACTGAGTTTCGGAGAAATTAGCGATTATTTGGCTTCTCACATTGGGGTTGGTGAAGTCGGAATGAAAGACGGTGGAGTCGGAGTCAAAGTTGGTGAAGTCGGATTCAAAGTCGGTCTATAAAATATCAAATTCAATCGAGTGCAGGAGAATTTAGCGAGTATTTGGCTTTAAACATTGAAGGCGGTTGAGTCGACCCATAAAACATCATAAAGCGTTCATAGAACTATCCCCTTTATGATGCCAGCTTATCTTGGTAAATCCGTTCTAGGCAGCTCATTTGCGCGATACGAATTCGAAACATCTTCTCCCGGGGTTTTCCCCAGTAACAGCTTATCTAACTGTTGACGATAGAACAGCTTAGCAGCGTTCGCGTTAGTTTTCCACAATATCAAAAACTAACTTTGCTTAGGGAGCATGAGTCAGACGTGTACATGTTTTCACGGACCGAAGGAATTATCAATGATTGTGCTCCATCCAGTTCATGTAAATAACGCGTGTAATTCATGCACCTCAATCGAGGTTAGTTTCTAATCCAGTGGCAATCTGACGCGAACGCTGATTAGCTGTTTCTGTCGTCTACGGTGAGATAAGCTGATACTGCGTCAAATGCCAAGGTAGGCTGATTCTGTGGTGAATGCCGAGATAAGCTGTTACTGGAAGAGACGCCAAGTCAAGATGTTTTGAATTCAAAACGCGCAAATAAGCTGTCTTGAACAGAATCACTGAGATAAGCTGTTATCATTAGGAGGCATCGAAAACATCGAATTAAATTTAGTCCGGGAGAAACAAATCTGTTTGAAATACCTTATATGCAAAATACGAATTCGAAATATCTTATCTTGGCGTTTTCCCCAGTAACAGCTTCTGTTATTTAGGTAGGGAAGATGTCGATCAAGTCGAGTCAAGAGATCTCTTGACTCGACTTGATCGACATCTTCCCTACCTAATTAATAATGTCGAGTGACCATGCTAACCCTTTAAAAGCTTCTGTTATTGTTGACGATGGAAACAACTCATCAGCGTTCGCGTTAGTTTTCAACAGGATCCAGAACTAACTTTGATTGAGGAGCATGGATCAGACGTTCGATTTACATGGACTGGATGAAGCACGAACATTATTAATTCATTCCGTCCATGTCAACGTGTACACGTCCGATTGATGCTCCTCGATCCAAGATAGTTTTCGATTGTAAGAAAAACTTACGCGAACGCTGATAAGCTAATTCCGTTGTCAACGGTAAGATAAGCTGTTCCTGGCGAAAACGTCAAAATAAGATGTTTCGAATTCGTAAGGTGAATGAGCTGTTT
Source organism: Euura lappo (assembly GCA_018257835.1). Taxonomy (NCBI): domain Eukaryota; kingdom Metazoa; phylum Arthropoda; class Insecta; order Hymenoptera; family Tenthredinidae; genus Euura; species Euura lappo. The sequence continues at coordinate 2,111 of JAEUYN010001331.1, read as the reverse complement.
TGAACGGACTTATTTCTCTTGAACTCAAGTGAATTTGATGTTTCCGATACCTCCTAATGATACCAGCCGATCTCAGTGAGTCCGTTCATAACAGCTTATTGCGCGATATCAATTCTGAACATTTTATCTAGGAGTTTTTCTCAGTAAAAGCTTATCTTGGCGTTCACAACAGAATCATCCTGCGTTGGCATTCCTCGCGGTAACAGCTCATCTTACCGTTGACGATAGAAACAGCTTATCAGCGTTGGCGTTAGTTTCTCACAGAATCACAGAAAATCTTCAATTCAAGAGCATAAATCAGACTTGTACATGTTGGCATGAACCGGCTGAAGTATTCATGTTTTTTCTGCATCCAGTCCATGTAAATCACACCTCTCATTCATGCTCCTCAATCAAAGTTAGATTTTGATTTTGTGCATCTCTATCGTGAACGTCAAGACAAGCTGTTACTGGGAGAAACGCCGAAATGAGCTGTTGCGAACAGAGTCACTCAGATAAGCTGGTATTACTAGGAGGTATCGAAAACATCAAATTCAACTGAGTTTCGGAGAAATTAGCGATTATTTGGCTTCTCACATTGGGGTTGGTGAAGTCGGAATGAAAGACGGTGGAGTCGGAGTCAAAGTTGGTGAAGTCGGATTCAAAGTCGGTCTGTAAAATATCAAATTCAATCGAGTGCAGGAGAATTTGGCGAGTATTTGGCTTTAAACATTGAAGGCGGTTGAGTCGACCCATAAAACATCATAAAGCGTTCATAGAACTATCCCCTTTATGATGCCAGCTTATCTTGGTAAATCCGTTCTGGACAGCTCATTTGCGCGATACGAATTCGAAACATCTTCTCCCGGGGTTTTCCCCAGTAACAGCTTATCTAACTGTTGACGATAGAACAGCTTAGCAGCGTTCGCGTTAGTTTTCCACAATATCAAAAACTAACTTTGCTTAGGGAGCATGAGTCAGACGTGTACATGTTTTCACGGACCGAAGGAATTATTAATGATTGTGCTCCATCCAGTTCATGTAAATAACGCGTGTAATTCATGCACCTCAATCGAGGTTAGATTCTAATCCAGTGGCAATCTGACGCGAACGCTGATTAGCTGTTTCTGTCGTCTACGGTGAGATAAGCTGATACTGCGTCAAATGCCAAGGTAGGCTGATTCTGTGGTGAATGCCGAGATAAGCTGTTACTGGAAGAGACGCCAAGTCAAGATGTTTTGAATTCAAAACGCGCAAATAAGCTGTCTTGAACAGAATCACTGAGATAAGCTGTTATCATTAGGAGGCATCGAAAACATCGAATTAAATTTAGTCCGGGAGAAACAAATCTGTTTGAAATACCTTATTTGCAAAATACGAATTAGAAATATCTTATCTTGGCATTTTCCCCAGTAACAGCTTCTGTTATTGTTGACGATGGAAACAACTCATCAGCGTTCGCGTTAGTTTTCAACAGGATCCAGAACTAACTTTGATTGAGGAGCATGGATCAGACGTTCAATTTACATGGACTGGATGAAGCACGAACATTATCAATTCATTCGGTCCATGTCAACGTGTACACGTCCGATTGATGCTCCTCGATCCAAGATAGTTTTCGATTGTAAGAAAAACTTACGCGAACGCTGATAAGTTAATTCCGTTGTCAACGGTAAGATAAGCTGTTCCTGGCGAAAACGTCAAAATAAGATGTTTCGAATTCGTAAGGTGAATGAGCTGTTTTGAACGGACTTATTTCTCTTGAACTCAAGTGAATTTGATGTTTCCGATACCTCCTAATGATACCAGCCGATCTCAGTGAGTCCGTTCATAACAGCTTATTGCGCGATATCAATTCTGAACATCTTATCTAGGAGTTTTTCTCAGTAAAAGCTTATCTTGGCGTTCACAACAGAATCGTCCTGCGTTGGCATTCCTCGCGGTAACAGCTCATCTTACCGTTGACGATAGAAACAGCTTATCAGCTTTGGCGTTAGTTTCTCACAGAATCACAGAAAATCTTCAATTCAAGAGCATAAATCAGACTTGTACATGTTGGCATGAACCGGCTGAAGTATTCATGTTTTTTCTGCATCCAGTCCATGTAAATCACACCTCTCATTCATGCTCCT